>VZTL01055169.1:0-42527 GCA_013400535.1 Scopus umbretta | reverse complement strand
TTGTTTGTTTGTTTTTGTTTGTCTTTTCATGTTTGCAGATACTGTGCTTATTTAACATTCATCATGCACTGCAGGACAATAAAATATCACATCTCCCTCACAAATAAAATGCAGCAAAGATACATTGTTTACCAAAGTCTACTGAAGTTTGTGGAACTGAAATTGCATCAGGAATTCAGTAGGTACATTTTAAACTTTTTTGGTGAATTTTCATAGTTAACTTCTCATCACATGGTTGAAGGGTAGGAATGAAGTAATCTTGTCTTAGCTGACAGCGTGTGCATCTTACAAACATTTTTGCCTTTCTGTGGACTCTCTTTAGAACATATTCACTTTTTGGTTGCCAGCTCTGACAGCCTCCAATGCTGTAATCAGGGCTGTAATATTAGAAGTCCCCAAGAATCTATATCACAGCTGTACTCTGATAGCTGACTCCTATAAAGCACACTTGCAGGAGACACCAAAATCCTCAGGTGGCACCTATGGAAATTAGTGGATATTTCAGATGAGCACCAGCTTGTCCTTACACAGCAGCAGATGCAATAGCTGCTCAAAATCCATTATTGATGTCGTTAACCTTATTTTGGAGAGTAAAATCTCAGTGGTGTGTCCTGAAAAAGAATACATATAGGAGAGCTCTGAAAGAGCAGGTGGGAGAGCTGCGCCTGCCTGATATTTTCAGGAGAACTGGTTTCCATCTAAATGCCCTCCCAGCAACTTATGCAGTCCATAACCACTCTGCTGCCCTGGATGCCAGGACAGGGAAAACTCTGTTGGACAGGAAGGTCTTGGATCTCTGTAAATGGGTGAACTATAGCAACAGCTATGTTTTTTGATTAAGATCTGGCAATACGAAAGACTGCATAAAAATAATGGTTCAGATGTGTGCGTATGGTTGTTACGCATGAAGATCTGGTAGTGAAAACTCACTTTAAATTAAAACTTAAGTTGTAACAATCAAGCTTTAGAAAATGCCAAAATCCTTTTGGCTTTTGTTTGCATAAAGATTATAATGTACTATTTTCCTCAAAGCAAAGATTTCTGTTGCTCAGTTTGCTTTTTTAAAAAAAATTATTTCTTTTTTAACCTTTCCAGTATAATCTCATTGCAAGGTTGCTGTGGCAGGATATGTCTCATAAAGAAGCTATTTCCAAGATAAGAACTTTGTTCTTTTGGAATAAGATTATCTTGTAGTTCAGCATTTCCGCTGCTACTACAATAACAGTGAGATGTATTGTCACGTTAGCTTAGTAACTTGGTTCTTTGTGCACAGAGAAACAACAGGTTAGCTAAAAACTCTTCTGCTCCTGGTTTTGGTAGGCACCTCCATAATGTTCACTGGACAGTAATTTAGAAAAATCTATTGGAATTGTATGCACTGTGCACCTGTGAACAGAGCCACTGCTTCTTTTTGCTATTTCTATAGTTTTACTAATGTTACCGGTGAAAAGTATGTTCATAGGCAGCTCTGCTTCTCATTTCTGGAAATAACCAGCTTCTTTTCCCCACTTAGGAGTTGGAGCTGTTAAACTGCCTCTTTGGTAAGATTTCGCACTCTAAGGAGAGCTGCAGTCAATGCGCGTGACAGTAAGTAAGTGAGGAAAAAACAGGTAGGGAGAGAGCAGGCTGCAAGTCTTATGCTCAAGGCCACATTTACATGCTTCTGGATAACAGAGAAATTTTGCCTTTCTGTAGCAGACTTTGAGCTGAGGCTGATTGCACTGGTGCCTGTTTTCACTGTTGGTTGGCTCCATGCAGCACCGCGATGGCTGGGGACCAAGATGCTCCCGGGGTGCTCTCTGCTGGCTGGGCTGCCCCAGACGCACTGCCAAAAGGTGCAACTGCATTTCTGTTCAGCATGTTGATCGCTTTAGTTTTGGCACAAAAAGAAAATGCTTGTGCAAAGGCTGTGGCTCGCAGGTACAAACACATAGCTTGCTGGAGTCCTGCAAATGATATGAAACCAGGGTAATTGTACTGACAGATCCTTCCTTTAAAATGTGCAGTAAAGCAAACTGCATCCATTGTTTTATACTTTTTTTTTTCTGCCCTTATTTCACACTTGCATTTCTCCTTAAGCAGTGTATCTGCACACTTCATTTTTATGGAGTGGCACTTTCACCATGTATTTTATAGCAGATATCTGCTTCTGGCCATTTCAAGACAAAACTCTTCCAGGACCTATGGTATGTCCTGCATTGCTGTGCATTACTTAGGGATACAGGGAGCAGCTGCTGCTCACTTGAGAATGGAGGAGAAACACTCATCTGATGAAAAAGCATCTCTCATGCCCAATGAGCATGTGCTGGCTTGGGGTTGGTTTGTGGTCTTGAGTGTGTTGCTGCACCAAGGCTCCTCCATGGCACAGGGCTGTTGGGAGCTGCAGCTAGAGGGCATGGGGCAGAACTGTCCTCGGGCTGCTGTTGCGGTCCTGGATGGCCTTTGAGTTGGCTGCTGCCCTTTGCTGCTGCCAAAGCAAGATGTCTCAGAGAGCACCTGCTGCCTCAGCAGTTAGTGTGGTGGACAGTAGCAGCTTGTCTGGTTTATTGTATTAAGCTCTGATGCCCCTGGGTATTAAGGAAGAAACTATTTGTATGCCATGAAGCATCAAAGCTTTCTCTTATGCTCTTACTGTCCTCTGTCTTCTGACCTAGCCTGACATTGCTGGCAGCAGGGTTAACCTGCTTTACATACACTAGGTGAATGCTAGCAGAAGTTCACTGTTTCGGAAATAACATATGTTTTGGGGGATTCAAAGGCAGCCACCTGTGTCTTCAGTATCAAGTCATGAGTAATAATAAAGTAATACCTGCCTAAAAACTGGCATCTGCCTAGGCTTTATAAACATTAATATTTAGCTTCCTTATGTGCAGTGATTTAATTTCCTGAGAAATATTCTAGTACTGAGTGACTAAATAGGCCTGACTGCAGGAGGATGCTACCACACCACTCCCCAAAGTCTATCCCTTGGCAGAAACTCTTCATTTAACGTGGATGAGCATCTCGCTGAATGGCAATCTATGCCTGCAGATGCAAGGGACCTTTCAGCTAATGGTGCTTGATGGGGCTTTTCTCTTTCCTTGTCTGTTTTCAGTGACAGACACTAGAGCTCTTGGATTCCCTGACCACTGAACATCCCCAGGGACCTAGACTGTCACAATGTGTGTTGAGGTTGTTCTCTTAGAACTGACTTCCACCAAGTGCGGGACCATGCAGCCCTCCAGCCCCATGTCACTACAGGGTCTGTTCCTGTCACAGCTTTCCTGGTAATGAGCCCATGCTGCTGAGCTGGGTCTTATTTCTTTGAGTGCTCCAGCATCTTCAGCAGCTGAAGGGAGCAAGTTATCAATAATGCACATTAATGGTATTGTTAGCCAGGGCAGGTCTAGCCAGCATGTTCATTAAATAGCTCTGAGGTTTTCTAGGGCTCGCTAAAATTTCTTCCTGATTGATAGTGGAAGTTGGAGCTTAAGGGGCCTCCTGTAGAGAGCATGACTGCTTTTCGTGAAGTACATGAAGGTCATCAGATTCCTGAGGCCTGATCCAGAGTTTCACAGAATGGCAGGAATTGTTTCAGGGATTTCAGGGGGACTCCTCAGCTCTTGTGTTGGAAAATTTAGAGCATTGCCTTTGTTAATCAGGCAAAAAAAAAATTCTCATTTTTAAGGACTCACAAAACGTAAGTATCTCAAAATCTCGCATCCTAAATTCAACTAATTTGTGAAACTCTTGTAGATTAGTCTTCAGTCCATGTCCTTTTGTGAATTTAAATGTGTTTACAGTGCTGTGTGCCTATTTTCTGTACAGTGTGTTTTTAGGTCAGAAGGGTTTGCTTTCCATGTATCTGAGGCTCATTATACTCTTCTCTCTCTGCTGACTGTACTTGTCTATCAGCGAAGAATCAGAATGAGGAAGTGGAGATGGTTGTGGTGCCACAGACTATTTCTGCTTTTCTCCCCACCCACCCTATCGCTCCTTTACTTCTGTCAACATCAGTTATTTTGCCAGCTGCAACTTAAAATTTATGACAGTTGTGAAAGTGGATTTTTTTTTCCTTTTGCATACCTGTCATTACAGGCCTTTAGGACATGCTTGGGAACATGATGAAAAACAAACCTGGAAAACTAACGTCAAAGAAACTTGCGAGCAGAGGTTCACAAGGTCTTGGAGGCGTATAACCAAAGTGCCAGATTTTAGAAAGCATTTGTTGCTCTCCTAACAAAAAAAAATGAAACAAGCATGTTGATTAAACAGCATTGTACTATTAGCATGGCTGCCAACCCAACGGGACAGTTAATGAGGGCTGTGTACTGCACCATAATCACTCCAGGAGGATGTTTATATGCCTGTAACCCTGTCACATCTAAAGAATGATACTTCCTTCAGAAGTCTGTGAGTACCACAATCCTTGTTTGAGGATATCTGGGATAATTGCGGTCAATTAACAAAACAAAACAAACAAAAAAGCTGATAAATCTGAGACAGAATCTAGACTATTTCCTATGAAAGGCCTTATGGCTTGCAAATTTTGCAAGTGTCTAGGGACAGATATAGCATTTTTCATCAGAACAGTGCATCTGCTTCTAATGAAATTACTTCCATTTATGTATGTGCATAAGTGTTTGCAAGATCTGAAGGTCTTGGGGACTGCATGTACAGCAGAACACTTGCATCACCATCTAGCATCTTCTCTCCATATAAAACTTCTGCTATAAAAACTGCCAAACAAGATCTACAGTGTTTGCTTTGGGTGGATTCCAATTTCTTTTCTACCCAGTGAACAAGATTCCAGCATCATGCAAGAAAAGGAGGGGATTGCATGGCAAATTAGCACTTGAAATGCAGTGATTTGTAGGTCAATTTACTACCAGGCCATCCTAATAAAATAACTTGTTCCTTTTAAACTATTTGTACCAAGGTATCCAAGCTGTGAGATGCATGTTCTATATAATACCTCTCACAAAACTAAGTTCAAACTACTTGACCTTTTCCATAAAGCAGTTCTTCATAGAACATTTTGTTTTAATAACAATGTAAATCACAATGAAGAGTCAGTAAACCTCATCTGCTTTCTCTGGTATTTCCTCACAGCACAAAATAAAAACTGTTCATTGCTTATTTTTGAAAATAGAGAGACAAAGGTGTGATAATATGTCTTGGAGAAGTTTTTAAAAAAAAATCAGTTGAGACTGAAATTATCAATCTGTTAGGAGATTCCTTCCAGTTTTATATACATACCTCCTGGGTATGATTTTTTTTTTTTAACTTATAGATAGAGGAAATGTTATAGATGGATTAATATTCTTGCACTTCCATTGAAACCAACAAACTACCACTTGTGCTTTGGAGCAGCAGTGAAAATAATTTTGAGCAGCACAAAAACTTCCTGTTCTGTGTGCAAATAACCCTATACTACATGGTGATAAGTCCATAGCCAGCAAAGGTCCATGCCCAGGGAAACAGGAGGCGGAAGCTGCTATGGGGACCTGGCAGTGCTCAGGGTTACGCCACTGAATGGGAATCCAACCTCTAATTTTTCAGCCTACTGCTGTGCTTGCTTGCCCTTACAGTGTGCCATAAAAATCTCTTGGCATGGTGACTCTTTTCTTTGGTGCCAGTGTCCTGTGAGCCTCAGTTTTACCTTTTCCCAGAATTTCACACCCTGGATTTTCGATGTATGGGGTCCTAAGTCATCTGTGGCTCTGGGATGCTGTGAATTCAGATTTGCCACAGCCCAGAAATAGGCTCGGGCATCTCTTGCCTGTGCTTAAAACTAATTCATAGCTTTTTTCTTGCAGCAGAGAAAGACCAGGGCAAATCCAGAGTAGATATTTGGGAGTGTTGCAGAACAGTCAGAACTTTTCTGCCCATGCCAGTAGTGGAAAGATGTGACTTCACCATGTGCTGGTTTCAAGGGAGGAGCATCCTAGTTTTGCTTCAGACAGGGAGTTTTCAAACTTCTCAGGAGCTGTAGGGTATTTGAAAATCTACGTAAGTATCCCAGAAAGCTGCAGTTCTTTGCCAGCACATGAAACTTGTCATAGAGCCAGGGGCGGCTGCTGCCGCCATCGCTGTTCTGCCAGTGATGGCACCCAAGCAAGCTGAATTTGGGAATCAGTTCTGCAGAGATGTCTCTTCTGGTCCATGCCATAGCATGCTTTTGTCTTTGGAGACAATGGAAGCAAATTCTGACCTTATCTGCAAGTATTGCTACTGCTGAGTGATTGAGATTGATAATAAGAGCCTGACATCTTTTCATGGTTAATTAGTTTAAAATGAGAATAGCTCTTGTATTCACTGCTGACTATCAGAGACAATCATTACAAGAGAATTTTGTATGAACAATCCATATCCTGTTCGCTTGGGCTGGTGCTGTTACCCAGCTAAACATTTCAGAAAAGACTATTCACTTTTCATGATGATCAGCAAAAATAGATTAATGGGAGAGTTCTCTTCAGAGGGTAAAAGGAGAATAGGCTTCTCCAAGCAGTGCTTGTCAGATAAGTGCATATGCTGAGTGGAGAATGGTGCACACAGACTGGGGGTTGCTGCCTTTCTAGCTCTGTGATCTGAAGACTTCCTTTCCAGAAGTCATATTGCAGTGCCTTGGCAATTCCTGGGTGAATCACATGTGTGTAATAGATAAAGCCCTTTTTCTCTTAATTAGATGAATGTTAGACTAGGGCTGCCAAATTTCAGGGGAGAAACAAACTTCATTAACTGGGCAAAACAACAGATGTCAGACCCTTTACCTACAAGGGAAAAGGAAATAAAGCACAAAATCTGAAATAGAAGGATGCAGTTTTCTATCCAGTCATGCATGCTTCCTATTACCTAATTACTGAGATGAAGGTATTAGAGCATGCAAATGAAGTGAGCTTCAGCATGCGCAATAATATTTTTGAGAAGGAAAACATACCTTGGGAAGTTTCGATTAGGATTTGTGTAGCAGTGTATTTTGATCAGTTGCTAATAAGCATCCCAATATTGGCATAAAATTAATGTAGATTAGCTAATAAGAACATATTTTTCACTGCCTGAATTGCTTCTTGTATAGTTCCTGTGAGCAGTGGGTCTATTTATAATGCTGTTAAAGGACTCTTTAAAATGAGGTATTCTAGAATAGCATGTTTCAGTGCCAAGGGTTGCTGGTAACGGAAGTAACTTCTCTAGAAATGCCATTTGACACTGAAATAGGTCTCTTATATTATGTAAACAGCAACAGAGAGAGTTAGCAATTTCAGTTGTCTATAAAACTGAAACAAAAATGTCAACATTTTTTACTATTGTCCAGCCTGCCACAGGTGCAGGCATATGAGCTGTGATCATTCAGACATATTGATTGACCCTGTATTTGTGCAAGAAAAAGCTGATGCTCGGGTGGCAAGATGCCTGGCTGCTGCCTTGGAGAGCTAAAAACTTCACAGGATTCCTAGGGGTTAGCGTAGCTGCTCCTGCATTTCTCCATCTTGGCTTGGTGTAAGATCAGTTGAGTGTCCTGGGCAGCAAGAGGCTGTGTGTTTTGTATCATGCATGGCTCTGCTGATGTGTCTGCACTGTGTGCTCTGTTTGCATACCAGGCAGTGCTCTGCCTAGCTGAACTTTTAGCCCCCCTTCTGAATTTCCTTGTTATTTGCTAAGTCTTGCAACAGCAATTTCTCACAGAGAAGTCACAGGCTTGCTAACAGTTACTTTCTAGCATGGCGTTGCATTTTCCTGTTTTTTTGGTTTTGTTTTTGTTTTTTCTTAAATATGGCCAAAAGCCAGAGGAAATGGATGCTTTTTTCTGTTCTTGAGCCAGTTTCATCCCTATTCTATTTTTCACAGAAGAAATGTTCCTTAAACTGTATTGTATCCTCAAAAACCCCTGTGTTTTGATTTAATCTAGTTTTGGAGAGTCTCTGAAAAAAGGAGGACCAATGATATCTTTGCATAGTGTAAAGTGAGATAGCTGGAAACCATTGCCCTCTGAGAAAGGAAGAAAAGGAAATACTTGCTTGCAGTTCTTTACTCTGAGAGATTCTGGGGTTTGGGTCTTCCAGATAATGAGAGATCTGTGAAAGAGCCAGAGAATTGTAGCCATCAGAGGTGTTTTTCTCAGCACTTGTTGCCTCTCTGATTTCACATAAGCCATTACCACAAAAGCTAGAAGGGTTTGCAAAAAAAAAAAAAAGAAACATTTTTTTTAAAGACCAAAAAGGTAGACATCTTGCAGACCTCTTTTCCCCATCTCCACATTTGCATTTGCTTTTCTTGGGGAAGAAATATAGGTGAGAGCAAGTGGAGAAGCTTATGGTTTTTTAAGCATCTGTGCATTAACTTTCCTTGTGTGTATGTGAGTTTTTTGTTTGGTTTGCTTTTTGAAGCAGAGGGGCATAATATCTGCCAGTTATTCAAAACCTACCATGCACCGGTCTTTAGCCTATCTGATATTCTGGATAGCTAAAACCCAAAGGTGTCATTTTGATTAGAGTAACTTTGAAAGAAGTCCATGAGACGTAATATTGTTTTAGTCTGATTGTGAATTACATCCACTGTTCTCAACTTCCTTCCCGGTTGCAGGCCAACCTGGGACACAAAAAGTTGTATATCAAACAAGCGGTTTGAGATACATCTTTCAAGTAGTTCTGTTCACTTCACAGTGATCCCATGGTTGGATTTGACCCATGCTTCAGTTTTAAGAAAAATATTGTTTTAACTTTGTCACAAACTGTCAACTAGTAGATGATCAACGAGCCTTTCAATTCTTTGTTAATAAATAAATAAATAGGAAAGGTGAAGGCTTTTTTTTTCCTTTTTAAAGCATAGTCTTAAGAGAGTTCTCCATGTATTAGTATCAAGACTTGGCAAATGGAAAATTTGTCAGACCTATTTTTTGGAAGATATCTAGGAACACTTAAATCCATTTGATACATATTAAAATATACCTGTTCACACCAGAGTATCATTGATTAGGAATAAAGGATTGTATTATTCTTCATTTTTCAGAATTACTTGTGCCTTTTATGAACAAACACGATTCGATACAAAGTATCTGCATTGGGAGGTAGGAATGGCTTAGAATTTGAACAGAACCATGAAAAACGTGCTCTGAAAACCTGTCCTTTGATGTACTTTCCCTGACTACCAATCTTAACTGTAAAGAGAAGAGAATCCTTTAAAAATATTTTATTTCTCAGACTATGAAGAGTCCTCTGAATATAATAAAAAATTTCATTAAGAGCTGAACTGAAGTTATAGTAAGTTGTGTCTCTGCTGATCAAGTAAGGATTTGTTTAAGTATGACAGTAGTTCATTGTATAAAGTAGCAATTTCTCTGTATCGCTTTCAGTGAGGCATTTGAAATCATCCCTGAAGGCTAGAAGTAAAAAACAGCAACTGGTGGAGACAGGCAGTCCTTTTTCTGCAGCTCCACTTTTACACAAGTGTAAAAGCTCCTCTTTTACACTTGCAACAGCTCAAGAATTCCTCTAAACTTTCAGTCTTGGTTATTCATATTTAGGTTTCAGTTTCTACAGCTGGAGAAATTCTGGTTTTATCCCTCTTAGGTAGTGCTGTA
This sequence comes from Scopus umbretta, assembly GCA_013400535.1. Classification (NCBI taxonomy): domain Eukaryota; kingdom Metazoa; phylum Chordata; class Aves; order Pelecaniformes; family Scopidae; genus Scopus; species Scopus umbretta. The sequence goes on along the minus strand of VZTL01055169.1, from coordinate 32,968 downwards.
TGCACACAGCAAATGCATTCAACTAGACGTGATTTCACTGTTGATTGTGCTGTCTTGGAGAGTAGCCTCAGAGTGCCCAACTTGCTTGGATTGGAGTCAGGACTTAATATAAAATGCTCTTCAGCTTATTGAATCCAAAGTAATTATATGAGAAATGGTCTGGCCAGTAAAACCCCCTCTTTAAAGGCAGCTGGATGTTCGTCTTGTTTTTGAACACCGGTCTCTGTTCTCCTGAGACCTAATTTCTGAAGATGAGATCCTCCAGAACTTCTTGCTCCCTTTCATAACAGGGAAAGGAGAGATGACAGTAGGGAACAGGGTTTTAAAAACTTTTACAGTGTTGTCTACAGCTGTATCAACTAAAACTCATAATGTACAAATCACACAATGCTCAGTAGAATATATTTGTCACTGTTGGCTGTTCTGCATCCACTCAGCTAGTGCACTTCAAAATCTGCTGCCTAGATTTCCATGGTGATTTGCATTCTGACTACCTGTAAGCAGTGATGTCAAATCTTTTTCTTAGCTTTATCTTTCAGGCGAACGTATTAATGTTGCCTGACTGTAGACACAAAATCACATAGATGCATCTCTGGAGGGCCAATTCAGAATTGAAGGACAGCTGTATGGCAACGTACATCCTCCTTTGTAATTACTGTTGTACATGGAAGGTTTTCAAATGTATTCTTTTTAAAGCAAATTAGAAATCAATACAATGGAATGGAAAAGCTAATTTCTTAGCTAGAGTCTGAAGGGCTAAGAATTTGGGGACAATGTGATATAAGGCACTGACAGGCAGAGATGGAAATTTATACTGTATCTGCCTTATAGTTCATTTTCAAACGTGGGAGAGAGTTAACTCATCATGTGTCCACTTTGGGCAATGCCTGTGGACCCTTTATTTGTGCAAGTTTCATGTTAGAAGGTCTCAAGAAGTATCACTACATTTAGACTGGGAAATTCATCTCATGACTTCCCTTATTGATGATCTACTGAGTAAATGTTACTGACAGAAACAAGATGACTGCATTTATTGCAGGCAAACGTGGAATGAGTCTGTACAGTAACTGCTTGGTGCATTGATCAACCCCAGGAAGGGCAGTGGATCTGACACCTGCTAAGCTCATGCTTGGCAGGTGGGTCCACACCTGAAAGGGAGGATGCTCAGTCGTGTGGAGATAAAACTTCCAAAATTGGAACTGCAGATGGTTTGCTTGTAGATATTTTCAAGCTGACGATTGCAGGGAAGGCTCAAAATGTGATGTGACTTACTGTGCATGGCAAACAAGCATTACTTTGTAAGAACAATATGGTTGTGGCAATCCAAGCAACCTGAAGGTCTTTGGGAGATTTTGAGATTTGGAATTGCTTTAGGGCAAAATTATGCTAATTGTTTAGTGTTTCTAAAACTAACTAATTATTAATCACTAGTAAACAATGTTGTCGGATGCACTGAAAATCCTCTGGGTTACAGAAAGCTGTAAAGCCTTCTCTCTGTTTCTTGCATGCCTACAAGTAATAGGTTTAAGAGATTCTGAGGCAGGTTTGCCGTGTTTCTGGTTGAGGGTGTTGCAGTTCCCTAGCTATCTGTTGCTTTGACCTTCTCACTGCCTCTCCTCAAAGTATGACTCTCAGACCTTCCAGTGCCACTTCTTGTTGGGTGGACTCTTTCCAGCAACTCTTTCCATCCTGTGCTTTAAGATGGAGACTTCTGGTGTTCATTGCAATCATCTCTGCGAGGATGGGCATGCTGCCCCTCTGTAGGGGCAATGGTACAGTTAGGGAGGGACAAGCCTATCCTGATAAAGCACTGCTCTTTATTCCAGACAAACCTATTTAGGAGGAATGTATCTCAGAACCAATAAGCAGTTCACAGATATACTTAGGTGCCAAACTGCCGTCCTTATCTCCACTGAGAATGGGCAAATTTAATGTCTTTTCTGTGGGGTCTGCTTTGAACTACTGTTTCTCATTTCTCAATTCAGACATGAGAGAATCACCTTCCCAAGTCCTGTTATTATCTCAGCTCCTCTGGAATCAATTCAAACTAAAAACTTCCCCTGTTAAAGGGTGAAGGGCATAAATTCCAGGAGACTTGCTCCTTACTTTCTGTCAGTCTGTGGGATTAACGTTATTTCTTGGTCACATTAATTACCAGTGAGTTAGGAACACAGACAGCTGTGTACCAACCATGATAGATAATGTATTTCAAAAGTGAATACAGTAATTTTGACTTTTCCATAACAGAGAACATGTTAGCCATGCTGGAAGTCCCTTGTCATTTTTAGCCAGCAGCTCTATTAATGAATGACAGGAATAAGTACATTTATTGAAAATTCAGCTAGTGGTTTGTTTTGTTTTTTTTTTAATGAATGAAATAATTCTGCAAGGTCTAGCTGCCACTGCATCACAAATATGCTTGTGTTGGAACCAAGTTTAGCACAGATGCACAGATTTGTAGTTTCCAGGTTGCTGTGTCTTACAATTGTAAGGAGTGCTATATACTGCCCTCCTTGCAGTATTCATATAAGACTTATGCCTGGATCCCCTGCCAAAGAAAGTACCTCAGTAACCTCTCTTGACAGTTGCAGATCTATATTCCCTCCATCACTCCTCACAAAGGCAAAATCAGTACTTATCCCCTTGGCAATAAAGGGACTTAAGTAATGAAATGGTAGAAAGTGTGGCAAGGACTTCACTCCGGAGGCGTGTCCAAGCTAAGAGGGTTAACTACAAATGCTAGTGCTTCAGAACAGATTTACATAAAACACCTGCTAAGCAATTTTTAAGTATATATAGAAAATCTTGTTGGCAAAATATTTTTCTAAAATTTATGCTAGCTCTGGATAAAGATGACCCAGACATTCAGGGTAGGACTCCTGGCACTCTCTGTCCTGGTAGGTGTCCTGGCTGCTTGAAAAGGCTGCAGATCTCCTAGAAGTCCTGTTTTCTGCAAGCCCCATGCAGATGTCGTGAATACAATAGGAAGTGTCAACCAGCACTGGGCATGTGTTGACACTTGAATTTTGCCCACAGTTTGATCCAAGCATGTGGAAAGTGTTGCTGGAGCTGGTGGGCTTTCTGTCTTAGCTTTGGAAGCAGAGAGCTGTTAGTGGTACAGATTAGCTGGTATCAATGTTATCACTTGCTAAATGGACTCGAATTAAGACTGTTACTTCCTAATACACTTGGGTTAAATCCTCTGTCTAGATGAGACTGCCAGTGCCTGAAATCTGCTCCTAAGCTGCACACATTCTGCCTCTATCACAACCAATCTCCCTTCTGGTCATCTCTGGTTCTTGTTTCACTGCACTGTGAAACACTTGTGATTTATTTCTGGTGCCTTTGTGGCAACATGTTGTTCATTTTGGATGTCTGTGGCAGATGTTCAACTGCTGAGCCTCTAGAGGCCCAGTTTTGTGTATTTTGGAAGCTCTGTGCCGTCTTGTCCTTTCTTTGATTTCCTGAAAGCCTTGAAGTAGGGGGTGCTTGGAGTGTTCCTTAATGGTCCTTGGCCATGCCTTTCCTCTGAGAAGGAAATCCTGCACTGCAGAGGCCTCTGGTGTGTGCCCTACCACTATTATCAGGTGGATCCCTGACACGTGCTATCGTTCTGTGTCACCACCAGGCCAGGTTACTGCTGGTCTCTGTGGGCGTGCAAAGCCAAGTTCAGCACTGAAAACCTTAGTGACAGCCGGATGTAGGGATAGGCATGCCATTGGCTGTAAATCCGTTGCTGACCTAGTGTAGATTCTCTGACTTTGATGTTGGAGTTTGTTGTGCAGAGTCACATTGGTCACAGTTTCTGTGTTGGCAGGTTTGCACTGAATGTAACCCAGATCAATGCACAGTTGGTGTTTCCTAATAGAACTTGAGTCCTCCCAGAAGACCTAGCCTTGGAGGCTAAGCTCTTTGAATACGGCTTTCAGTTTTGCTTCCCTGAAAAGGCAGGGATTGTTGTGAAGCTGCCAACCATGTTGCATGACTGAGCCCATCTGCAGCATTACCAGAGATATGGTTTTATCCTCAGATTCATACAGAAAATGTTGGTAGAAGCCATCAATTTTTGGAGAAGCTGGACAGGAACCTACCTTAGAACAGTAAATCATGTTGCCAAGTGCTAAACTCTTCTGAGTAAGTGTCTGTGTCTTAGAATGGAATAGGTAGTTTTGAAGCAGAAATGATTTTTTGACATTAGGTAGGGCAGAGCTGGTGCTTTCCTGTCCAAGAATCTTGCAGATCTTCTGGCTGCAAGGGAAGCAGGGTCAGGGATTCATCAGTTCCACCTGTCCAGCAGGAGGTAGACAGCCTTGACCACCACCTCCATCAGCCCACCTCTGTGGTCCCCAAAAAAGTTTACTGTTCACACCTTTCCTGGCATCAGGAAGAACATAGGACTTCAGAATTTAGGCAGATCAGTGTTGAGGATAATACACAATCCTCTGCAAAGGCCAAATATTAATGTGAGTCACAATTATGACTAAATCTGGGCATTGAATCCCACATAAATAAGCCAAAGACCTGTTATAATTGAAGGGAAAAAAGAGAGCGCGAGTTGGTTAGTTTGTTCATTAGGCTTTGTCAGATCGTTTTCAGTAATGAAATTGAGGAAGATCTCTAGGAAGCTTTAAAAAGATGATTTCAAATTTTGGCAACTATCTGGAAAGTGAGGAGATCAGGGTTGTTATTTGAATTGTATTTGCAGCTCCTATATTTCTGATATGGGAAATCTGTCAGTCTTATACATCTGCCTGGAATCCTGTTTATAACAGTGATAACAATTTGCAAGCTGAAAATCTTGAAATTCATATATATCAGAAAGTTTAGGTTTTAGTTCTGACTGCTTCCTGACATAATGCATTCTCAGTCAAAAGTTAATTGTCTCTAAATCAGATGCTGCTTCTCCTGCTGCCTTCAAATGTGAGGGATTATCAAATTGGATGTCCAGAGATTCTGTGCTGTGCTAATAATGTTCCTGTGCAAAATCCTAACAGAACTTATTTCTGATTATGAAAGTTACATATCCCTATTATCTAATCCTTCAAACTAAATAGCTTCCGCTAAAACCTGTTCTGTAACACTAGGCAACAGGATGGTTTGAGCATAAATGAAATTAGAAAGTCACCTACTACACCAGTGTAAATTCACCTACTATGCATCATGGATCAAGTGCTCTGAAATATCACCCCTGAGAATGAATGAGCTGGAGTCACCGTGCCAAATTCATTCTGGGTACAGCATCACATTAGGCTACTCTCATTCCTAATGTAGCAGTGAATTTGGCCCAAACCCTGTAAATCAGAAGGAACAGAAAGGACAGATGCTGTATCTTGAAAGATATACTCCTCTGGAAACTGTAGCTCCCTCTCCTGCCTTTTCATCCCAAGGAAGCAGATGGTTTCTCGTTCACCCAGCTATGGTGAAAGCACAACGGGTAAAAATAAAAGCAGAGGGCTGGGTTCCTTCCTTGGTTAATCTGCATGTGGTCTCACGAACCCTGGTGGGAATGCAGAGAATGGAAATGAGGGTGAAGGACAACCCAGAGACCTACAAGAAAATTTGTCTAGCATTTACTCTTAGCAGAGTGAGGGAATATGCATGTTCTCAAAAGGAGACATGAATGCACCCTACTCTTAGGATCTCACTACTCGGGCAGACTGCTGGCCATGAGGAGCAATCCTCAGGAAGCTGTGATTCTCTGAGTGCTATTCTTCCTCCTCCCCATGAATAAACAGGAAGCTCGCTAGCTCAGATTGTAATTAACAAGAGATTTAATTAATTGTTTTGGCTCTTTGATTTAATGCCTAGATTCCAGTATCTGTGGACATCCAGCTCGTAGAACAGTAGGGGAAAAAAGTCTGCTTAGTCAAAGAACAAGCCAGCAAAGAAGGTCCTGTCTTCCTCATGTCCTTCATCTCTCAAAAGATACGTGAAAAGCATCTGTTAGTATCTGGTGACTGATAGTTCAATGCCAACCAATGCTGAAGTGACCCATTTAATTTTTGTAGGATTTGGAAAAAAAGGCCCATGGAAGTTTTCCTAAATTCTTTTTTTTGAGGAAATAGATTTCTTTTTAACTTTGGCTTTTTTGTTCCTCTCCAATGAAAGAGGAAGTAAACTTGTTAATAATAATAATAATAGTAATAAAAATAATAAAATAATATAGCAGTGATCCAAGTAAACTGCTACTCAGTACATTTTTGCTTTCCTGTTCTTCCCCAAAGCTAATCTGATGAATTCTTTCACATTGAAGTGGGGTACATTATTCATGTCATCCTATGTTACATCACGTATAATGGGATGTGACAACTCAAGGTAACGCATCAATTAGGACAAGGCAGGAGCAGAGACTTCTTGATGAAAGAGGAAATGTATATCCAGCTTCAGGCATGTCTGTTTGGTGTTCAGGGGTGACAAGAAGGCTATTTTAAAACTTCAGAGCTGAATTTAGAGATCATGTGCTGCAATTTAGATTGTCTTTCAGCCATTCTGTTTGTAAGTGTACTAATTGACATACCCTAATACTTGTGCACTTGAACTCAAAAGCCTTTTAATTATTCCATCTGTCATTAGTCCTGTTCTGAGTGCACTTGGTCATATGCAGGTGATGGAAGTGGAGAGGGGGCTGAAAGCTGATGAAGGCAGGTGATTTGAGATACTGCCTGCATTTCAGTGCAGGCATGAAGTGGGAGTTTGTGTGAGTCTTCATGCTTCTGTTGACCCAAAAGAGTTCTGACTTGTTCTGAGCTGCCGGTGACAGTTTGTGATATAGTGGCTTGGTTTCATCCCTTTATTAGTTGGTAGTAGTGAACAAAATGTTAAATCAATAGATTATTGCTTCCAGTGGGTCAAAGGTTTTTGTATGGCTTTTGTAAGTTATTAATATACAGACCCTTGGATTAAGAGTGAAGCATGAGCCTTCCTTTGGAGGAGAGGTATAAATTTGCAGAGATTAGGGATCAAGACAAAACCCATCAATCTGCAGGAACAAGGGGTTTCTGGGAAAAGAAGCTAAATTCTGGCTGAGACCTGGAGGAATAGGAGCAGGGTAAGGAGTGAGGAACAAGCGCTCAAATGATGTGGAAGCACAAGGGCCCTGCATCTGCAAAGGTGGTTGAGTGCTCCCTGGGAACAGCATGCAGCCTTCTTGCTCCCCTGGTTTCTTGGGAACTGATGTCACTTTAGGAGAAAGTTGGGAGTCCTTTAGGGCATGAAAGCAAGGACTCTCACTCTATCCACAAGCTCCCTTAAGTTCCGCTAGTGCTTGGAGAACTTGCTCCTGAGACACCTGTCACAACTGGACACAGCACGTTGTCACTCTGACAGCAACAAGATGTGAAATGAATGTGTGAATGGAGCAAGAGTCCTTGCTTTCATGTCCTCATGAAGTGTGTCCAAAAGGCTCTCCACAAGTCATCTAACCACTCTGAGCAGGGTCACGTGTAACTATATTCTTTGAAGCAGAAGTTTCGCTGGCCTTTTCATAAGGGCCTCAGGGTGCAGTTTCCACAGGACTCCTAACTGTGCTTAATTATAATTAGTCTGAAAGATCTTCTTAATATCTGACATGATCTTGCATTCTTCCAAATATAGACATTAGCCATTTGGAAGGGATTGTATGTATGCTGGCAAATAGGACCAGAAATGAAAATAATCATAAGAAACTGCAAATATGGTCTGAGACCAGGGGATACAGTTTAGCAGGGTGCCACCTGAGAGTGCTGAGGGAGCTGGCGGAGGAGCTTGCCAAGGCACTCTCCATCATTTATCAGCAGTCCTGGTTGACAGGGGAGGTCCCAGACAAGTGGAGGCTGGCCAATGTGACGCCCATCTACAAGAAGGGCAAGAAGGAGGATCCGGGGAACTACAGGCCTGTCAGTCTGACCTTGGTGCCAGGGAAGGTTATAGAACGGTTCATCTTGGGTATGCTCAGCGACCACATCCATAACCACCAGGGGATCAGGCCCAGTCAGCATGAGTTCATGAAAGGCAGATCCTGCTTGACCAACCTGATCTCCTTCTATGACAAGGTGACCTGCCTAGTGGACAAGGGAAAGGCTGTGGATGTGATCTACCTTGACTTTAGTAAGGCCTTTGACAGTGTCTCCCACAGCATTCTCCTGGAGAAGCTGGTGGCTCATGGTGTAGATGGGTACACNTGAGGTGCGGGAGCGTGTCCAGAGAAGGGCAACAAAGCTGGTGAAGAGTCTGGAGAACGAGTCTTATGAGGAGCGGCTGAGGGAACTGGGGTTGTTTAGTTTGGAGGACAGGAGGCTCAGGGGAGACCTTATCGCTCTCTACAACTTCCTGACAGGAGGGTGTAGTGAGGAGGGTGTTGGTCTCTTTGCCCAAGTAGCTAGTGATAGGACGAGAAATAATGGCCTCAAGTTGTGCCAGGGGAGGTTTAGATTGGATATTAGTAAAAAATTCTTTACTGAAAGAGCGGTGAGGCATTGGAACCGGCTGCCCAGGGAGGTGGTGGAGTCATCATCCCTGAAGGTGTTCAAAAACTGTGTAGACGTGGCACTTTAGGTCATGGTTTAGTAGGCATGGTGGTGTTGGGTTGATGGTTGGACTAGATGATATCAGAGGTCTTTTCCAACCTTAATGATTCTATGATTCTATGAAACACTACAACGGGCAGCAATCATCGGCTGTGCAAATGCAGGCTGGTAGGCAGCTGGTGGGGCAGCAGTGGCAGAGATGGGGAGGGATGAGCAGAGTGGGGGACAGCTGCATAGGAGCCCGGGTGCCTCACTGCTTTGAAACAGGCAAACTCTTTGCTGGGTGGATAAATGGAAAAGTAGCCTAGAAGATAACACATATGCTCCAGCTGTGTGTACCATGCTTCAGGAGAGTTGGGAGCAAACTAGAAGGGGTCTGAATGGGAGTAATGTCAACTGGCTGATGACTAGGACATATGATCATTGGCGAAAGCTAAACAAACTGGGCTCGTTTAGCATCAAGAACTGAAAATGAGCGGTGTGGCAATACTGCTGCTACGAAGAAGATAATACTCTCTGTGTTCCTTTTAGATAGGTCTTCAGTTGTGACAAGGAAGATGCTAGGAAGAAGCTTCCTAACGGAGCAGTAGTAAAGCATCAGAATTTATTGCTCAGGGAAATTTACAGCCTTCATTGGCGAAGGTCAAATTAAACAAACACTACCTGGAGAAACGGAGGTGTACTAGGAGAGGGAGCAGCCCTCGACCCTCTGAACAGTGCCTTCTAACCTGAATATTGTCCACTCAATGTAGCAAGGAAGGCCATTTTATGACCTCTTCTTCCCAGTCATCTTCTCCCCCAATGCAGCAACCCATGTGTTCCGGTCTTGCCAATAAGTTAATTTTTTTACTTTTCTGGCTATTCCATCTGAACTGTTTTCTGTTGGTCTTGGTTCCTCTTGAGCTTTGGGTGGTCTAGTTGAGTCCTTTCCTGAGCAGAGCAGAATGAAAGGATTGCTTTTGGTGTCTCACCTCTGTACATCTGGCTTCTCTGTACATCTGGGCATGCTTTGGTGGCAGGGTTTGTTTGTTTTTTTTTAAACAGTAGTATAAATGTAAGAAATAGTAAGAAGTGTGCAAAAAGAATATTATTTGATTTTTGTGTGTGGGATTTTTTTTTAACACAACAGATGATTTCTATGCAGGATCAAGTCTAAATAGCAAAGGGATTATACTGTATATGTCAAATTTCTTCATGGGTATATTTATAGATATATTTCTGAAGCAGAATGTCTCCAGTCAGAATATTTTAAACAAAGCAAATGTCTTCATTGAGAATTAAACAGTAGGATATGTGGACTCACATGTGTGTATGCACATACGTACAGAGTATTTTGAGAATGGTTCATATCTCCTTTAGGGCTGCATTAGCTTTCATGGAATATTCTTTTGTTTGGCAGTAGTCAGATAAATAAGAAATGAAATAAAACTGCAGTGTATGAAATATTCTAGTACTGGTGTTGAAGGTTTTATTAGATTCAGGGTGCATTTAAAGATCAGTAGAAAACCTCAGGCACTTGCCAATCAAATAAACTTGTGAGAGTGCCACTGCTCTGCTTTCCTTCTTGGAGGATGGTAGGGACAAGCAGAGGCAGGTCAAGTACCAACTCTTCGAGAGAACTAAATTTATATTGCAATTCAGAGCTTGGTGCATGAGGAGAGAAGATGTAAAATAAGTATTTTCTTCAGGGTGTTGGCTGGAGGAAGACAAATACAAAAGAGCAATGAAAGAAGTGTTCCCCATCTTCCAGGAGACATATGATATCTGAGACTACTGTGAGTGTATTGATTGGCAGTTTAATACCAGACTCAGCAATTTCAACTTTGTGTCACTGTTTTTTATTTTTGCTTTCTCTGCTAAATTACAGGAGCTGTCTATGTCGGTAGTTAGACATGTGCATGTTTTCTAAGAAGGTTGTTCATGCAGTTCTACAAGTCATTGCTTGGTATTAGTTTTTCTGTAAGAAGCTTTTTGGATGTCTCACTGTGAAGCACAGTCTCTACCTCTCAAATGTTTTTTGGCATTTTCTATGGGTTTTTTCATGTTCCATCATTCTTTTAAAATTGTGAACATCCTGATATCTGTGCAGCATTCCAACAGTAGTTTCACTACTGTGATGTAGGAGCTAAAACTGAAGGTGCTCCTGGGCTTCCTTTTGAAATTGTCTTTCTTCCTTGAGAAAGAAACTTAATGCAGCCTGTGCAGCGGAAGGCTGTAAGTGCTCTGCAAGCCTCTTCCCTGGTGTCCAGATACAGCCTCCAACTGTCTGTCTTGGAGAGAGTAGTGTGTGGTGCCAAGCAGATCTGCCCGGTGGGTGGTGCTAATGATTTCAGTGCAGTTGCATATTTGCTCATGATTTGAAAAAGACAGCGATATGGGAAAAAGAAAACTTTCAGTGCTGGCAACAAAAGTATTTCTGGAAACTCTAGTAGTTGAAGTATCCTCAAGATTCTGCTGCAGTTTTAGCACAGGTGTGTGCCTCTTTTAAATATTGAAAAGAGAAACCTTTTCAAAATACTTCAGACTACTTGATTGTTACTGCAAAAGAAAAGCACTTTTTCCCCAATGTCATTGTAATTTTCTATTAATTTCATATGGTACTGAGTAATAAATTTATTAAATATTGACTGATTCCCTGCTCTCCCACTGCTCTCAGTATATCGCAGGAGGGTTTCCCAAAGGACCAAAGGAGCTTCTGACAGGCTTTAAACAATCAACCATGACAGTGTGGAGGAAAAAGCATTGTCTAACTTGCTAATCTCTTAGCTCTTGTGTTTTCAAGGTGGTTTTAGTGCATTTATATTTGTGTACTACTTCCTGTTTCCCTTTATAACCATTTGTGCTAGTTTTGGATGTTGACAGGCTTTGGTACCTCATGGTTGGATGGTCTGACTTAAAAGCCCTGAGACACCTTGTCCCCCAGACAATACTCCTGCAGAGTGGTCCCTGCCAGTTTCCGAGGGCTATCCATAAATACGTAAGTTTTTGGGTTTTTCCATTTTTTTGCTTGGCTGATATTTTTCATGTTCCCATTCTCCTCTTCTTAACACAAATCTGCCCACATTTACTTGGAGGTTTGAATATTAGTCCATCTTTTCTGTGTTATCTCTACTTTTATTACTCATATGTGGAGGCCAAGATCCAGTAAAGGATGTAGGTCATATAAAAAGAATGCAAGAAGTTAATCATGTTATTTTTGCCTGTCCCCTGTCTAATATCTCAATACAAATGTAGATATTAGACTGGGTGATTACTAGTGGAAGCATCTCTTCCACTTGTATACTTCCACTTGGAAGTATCTTGTGCTTTGCAAAAAGGTTGCCACCTCTTAGTAGAAATAATTATCTTCTGCACAGTCATGGTGATAATCATGTGCTATTACGATGAGTGCAGTTTTCTTGGAGTTTAGCAACAGCCTTGTTTTCTTCATCTTCCTAGATTCAGCTGATTCACATTGATCTATTTTTCATACAGGGATTAACTTTTGGGGAAAAAAAAAATCCGTAACTTGAGATGTTCTACAAATTATGCAGTCAACTTTCCTGTGTGTGGGAAAATTGCGAGGTCAGAACAGCTAGAGTGCGAGGGATTGTTCTCACCCCGGGAAAAACAACTTTCTGGGCATGATATATACCCTGCCAGACTGGTGCTTGATTCAGAAAAGCAGTCATGGAAATATGTAATTCCAACACTGCTTGTATGCTATGGCTTTATTTTCAGTGTCTTAACTTTTTTTTGGCTAGCCAGTTCAAAAATTAAAAAACCCAACCAACCAACCAAACAAACCAAAACCTGCCTGCCTGGCTTTAATTGATAAAAGCCAAAGGTGAGCAAAGGGCACTTTTCTGTTGTTTGTTAGTTATGGCAAAATATAAAAACTTTTTCTGTAGTAAACTTGTGCAATAAAATGTATTACATAGTGATTTGCTAACATTATTATTTGCTAGCAGAATGTGCTGTTGTCTTTACAATAGCAAATCTTAGAAGAAAGAGTGAGCCTATAAAAAAAGGAGCGCTAAAAATTAACTCTGAGAGCATTAGATACATCCTCATGTGGGTTTTAGAAAACCTAACAGTTTAAAAGAAGAATGACTGAACAGTATGCTTTTCATGGTCAGCTGATCTCCATTCCATCCATGCATTTATTAAATGCTTTTTACTTTGTGCTTCATTTGACAGTAGATCTCAGTACATTGGATTAGGTAATTGACTGGATGTAGCGTAAACCTCGGCAGTTCTGCGAAAGCACTATGTAAGCTCTAAAAAGTCTATTCTACCATTTCCATTAGCCTCCATAAAGTGTTGTGATAAGATCAAGATGCATAAGATATTACATGTTAAATTATGCAGCCAGCTGGCTGATAGTGCTGCTGGAGCCGGGGGACTGACAAAAGCTATTGTTAGGGCCAGCCAGAGATGCTCCTTCCAAAACCCTCTTTTCTGTTGTTGCTTTCTGAACTTTGCATGTTAAAAGTTTTTCTGTTTAGTCTCTCCCTAAGGGCTGGAATTTTATTATATTTTTTCCACAGGATGGTTTCAATGAAAGCACTAAACCAATTTAAAATAGAAGCAGCAGTGGATAGCATTTCCAGAGAATTACTTTTCTTGGGTTTTATGCTTCTGTGGTGTTAAACAAACTGAGATTTGAAACTTGGTCAGAAGACAATAATTAGCTGTTTGATAAAATCTTGAAGGAAAAGAAAAACGTGCTTATCTGAAATCTGGGGGTTTTAGTAATAATTGAGAATCTGTAATGAAAACACCCTTTATCACAGCATCTCTGAGTGGGGATTTAGAAAGAAATTTGCACTGGAGGAAGAGTGTATTAACATGAATGTAGCAGGAAGCAAGAAAATGAGGCAAACAATGAGGGTGCCCTAACACAAATTTGTTTCAAGCTTTATTTTGTCTAGTGCAAGATGAGTCCTGACTGCCTTAACATACAAAGTTGCCTGGGCAGCTATGTCTCTTTTTTGGTGCTAGGGTCCTTTGTAGCCACAGTCCAGGTCTGTAGTTTCTTTTTGGCACTGCTTCTGGAGAGGAAAGCTTTATTCTCTGGAAGCCACAGTTCCCTTCCTACCTCAATACGTTATCCGAGGGCTGGGACTGAACCAGACTGAGACAAATAAGACTCCTGTAATGTACTGTAGTAAAGAATGATTTTCTAAAGCAGAGGGAACAGAGGGGATATTTAAGAATGTGATACTGAAAAGGAAGCACTAAAACTCCTTAAATGAATCTTACTAGTCCAGAGTCCAAAGTGTGGAAAAAGAGATGGCATGGGAGGGATACGGCAGAGGAGTATAAAATCACGCAAGGAGGATGGGTAGGGATTGTGGCTTGCTCTCTCAGGCAGTGCTGGTCCAAGAGCAATACAGTGAAGGTATCAAGTACTGGGTTTGGTGTAAGCAAATGAGGATCCTCATGCCATGAACAGTCATCTTGGGGACCCCTTGCCAAGAGGTGTCACAAGTACATAAGTTTACGCAGATTTGGAAGAGAATGGGGCAAGATCCAATGAGGTTTATGAAATACGTAGAAATAATATCTGGCTTGGAAAGCTGCTGGCTTGAAAAAGGTTGAATGCCAGTAGAGTATTAGGGGGGTGTATCTGCTTGCCCTGTCCTTGGCATCTGCCTAACCTAGGCGAACTTCTGGCTTGGCCCAATATGACTGTTACATTCTTGGAGACCTCAGCATGAAGAAGTAAAAATGCACGTGCTTGGCACATCTGCTTTGTGCCAGAAACAAATCCTTTTTTGTCCCATGTACAAGTAATTAATGGATACTTCCTAAGTTATGTTGTATTAAAGTATGACTGATATCTGGGACACTCCCTGTCTAGGGATGAAAGAAAAAAATTCTGTGGAAAAAGGAAGTAATGAGTCAATAATGATCTCCAAGGGAATGATGAAGGTATTGTGGCCTTCCAGATTTGTCTTGTGCAAGTCTGCTGGCTCACACCTAGAGAACTTCTTGGCTGAATCAAAATTGTGCAGCAGACTGAGGTTTCTGTCCTGGGCCAGCTGAATAGCTTGAAGGATTAGTGAACAGGAGGTAGCCAGAACAGAACAGGCATATTTTACAGGAACAGTGGCAACATGTTTGTGTAGAAATTGTCATCTCAGGCACTTTGCATACAGCCTCCCAGATGGATTATACAGAAAAGGAAGTGTTCTTTCTTGCTCTTTATTGTCTACGCAGCCCGATTTTTTTTTTTTTCTTTCAAATAGTTCATTTCAGCCCACAGTGTGGCTTAGGCAAAGTGGTCTCTGCGCTAAACCCAGCTCCCTTTCAAGCTTAACAGGGTTTATGTTTTCTGCTTTGCTGCTGCTGCACATGAAGCAATGAGGTCCATTGCTCTGGGTCCTGCAACTTCAGACTGGTGTTTCCTTTTCTTGAGGACCAGTGCTGCTGTTTGCTGCAGATTCCCTCATGTCCTGCCTGGGTCTGTAACCTTGCAGCACACGTTTTCCTTCGTTTACTGCCTGCTGGCACCTGGAAAGCAATTATCTGTTTCTGTCCCCCAAGTGCCTACAAGCCCCATGCTTTCCTGCCTCCCACAGTTGACTGCTTTTAAAAAGGGAGTGCTGTACCCATCAACAGGTGTTAGCAGCATCTGCTATCAACATGGCATCACCCTCTCAGCTGAGCAGCATCCTGCCAAAGAGCTGGCACTTGCTTCATTATGCATACTCCCCATCTGCATGCAGATTCACTTAGCACCTCTTGCCCTAGTGGAACTGGCACGTGTCTCGATGTGGGCCCAAAGCCACCCAAGCATATGGGCTCAGTCTGCTCCAAGTGTGTGCAGCAGAGATGGTGCTTTTCTAAAACAGGAACAGGATTCCCACTTCGGAAAGGTAGTGTAGATTTTGGGCCTGGGACTGGCTTTTTAAATCACTGTGGATTGATTATGCTCTGATCTGTGTTTCTCTGGCTCTTTTTGGTATTATTCAGTGCTGTGGCAAAGGTCTATATTACCTCTTTTTCTCATCTCTGCAGAAGGCCTAATCTTCAGAATGGTTTTCCTACTTGGTTAGTTTATTTCAAATGTAAATATTAAAAATCTGATTGTTACTAATGTATATACAGAGGATTCCATTTCCTGTGGGTAATATACTATACTGAGGATGTGTGATGGCTTCTGTTATGTTTCTGCCATGTCTTTGTTGCTACACTGTGTCTCCCTATGGCTGTTATAACTGCGAAAAGGCTATGGAGTCATCTGTTTTAGCTCCTGTTTTCCACAAACCCAAGAGGCTTCTGCCTATTACTCTTCCCTTGCCTGTGAGTTTCCAACACATTGTTACGTGTCCCTAGATCCTCAATTTGGCCTCTAAGCAGAAGTTCTTCAACTTAGTACTGACCGGGGTTGCAGTAGGAGTTTGGCAAGACTCAGGTTGTTCTCTGGATGCCCCTGCTCTACGCCTTGTATGGGGCCATTCCAGTCCTATCTGAAATGCCACAGATGCAAGCATATTTGTCACCTGATGCAGAAAAAGTGGAATGATCCTTCCGATGAGAAAGAACATGGGCTTGAACTGTAAACCACTTGAATGACAAAGCCCCAAGCCCACGGAAGGGGCGTGCAAGTGATGTAAACTTCATATTATACCCTTAAATCTTCCCAGCCTTTTCTGACTTACTCAGAGAGAAGCCAAAAAAGAATGTCATAGACATCATGGTCTGGCCCATAGGAACACCCATTTGAATGGCAGTGAAGTTTTCTCTGAAACTTTTGATGAAGACATTTGAAAATATTCCCTGAATGATTTATCTTTTGCTTACTTGCATTTGGATGCTCAGCAAGAATCCGTTCCATCTGAACGCCTAAGCAGAGCGCACAGAAAATCTGTGGTGCAGTGAAGGCTTCCTTCATTACTTTAAAGGCAATTACCAGCAGTGCTACCCCTCCTTAGCCCTGCTAGAAGAGAAGTTGTCCTGTTAGATGCCACAGTAGTCCCTCCTGGATTTCTGCAGGTAAGTGCATGGCTTACCTCAATGCTCTTCCCTTTCCAAAGACTTCTTTATTTTGTCTGTTGTCAATAATATTGTTTGTTGATTGCTGATTTCTTTTGTTAAATTTAGTGCAGAGCCAATCACAAAAAATTAGGCAGGCTGTAATAGTAGTATTATGTCTGATTGCCTTTCCTTTGGAGTTAATATTCCAGGAATCTTGTTTTAGTGATTGTGCTGCTTAGCTACCGAGCAGAAACTTTTAATGGGATAATATTGATCCAGTTGGGACCAGCAGAGCTTGCAAGGTACGAGTCATTAGGCAGCATTTGCAAGGGGTGGCCTGAGCCCTTCTGTTGTCCAGGCAATTTTGGATCAGTCAGTTGGATTTCTGCATTGACATTTAAAATTGTACTTGTATTAAATATCCATCTGGGTTCTTGTAGCATGATAAATCTGGAGGACTCTAATGGACTTTTAAAATATATGTGATGCATAACAAAGTGTTGCCTTCCCCCACAGTTATTTGTAAAACCTCTTGCATACTTAGTAAATGTACCCTTAAGAGATTAACTGAAGGCCATATTTTTCCCATGGGGGATTGTGAAAGGAATTAAATGGAAGCACTAGTCTGAATTGCAAAAAATAACCAGTTGATCAAACCAAACAAAAGTGACCATACTTAATTCTGAATGATTCACCAGTGCTAGTATAAACATTTAATATGCTAGGTGGAGCTAGCATGACATTTTTAAAGCAGCAATAGAGAAACCCAGTCCCTCTATAAAAGGACAATGTGTGTATACAGTTTGGATCATTCACTACTAAAATTAATGATAGGTTTCACCCACCTGCCAAAGCTTCTTAGTTGTTTGCCTTCTAGCCCCGGTTCAGATAAACCTTTTTTAGTGCTCTTGGGTTAATATGTTCAGGCTGAGCAATCACAACGCACCAGTGAGTGTCCTGCAAAGGGACTGGGAGACAAAGTCTGCTGCTCTGGCCAGCTGGAACATGCTGGATTGACACCTCAGCCCATGACTGGAACAGCAGCTGTGGCATCCCTGCAGCCTAGTGCAGGGTGCTTGTGTGCTTGAACAGCAGAGATAAGGACACTGTGCGCTTTGTAAACCTGCCAACCATTGGGCTCCTCTGCAATGCTTTCTCCCTTCTCTCTCTGTTAGCCACTGGCTAAAAGAGTGTGGAGGAGAGGACAAGGGGCCTCCCAATGTGTCATGAGTGCAGAAAGGATCACTGTCCTGCTCCTTGTGCTCCAGGGAGGCCCTTGGGTGCATACAAGCTCTTGAAACTCATAGGAAAAATGGAGAGTGTGCAGAGCTGTCCCCAGCCATCCAAGCTAGGACAAGCGCAAAGCTTGCTGAGCCATTTCAGAGCAAGGTTTTGACAGCTACTGTGTGAGAAAGTGTCTCCTCAGTCCCAGGAGGTGCAGGAGGAGCAGGTACCCCTTCAGTGCTGTGGTTTGTCAGCTGTGATATCTTGTTCCTCTCTCACTTTCTCTACTGGGATTTCTGGACCTTTCTGATGAATCCAGGCTTAAATAACTGACTCCTTTGTGCTCTGACTCCATCAGCTGCTGCTGGAGCATGGATGGACTCATGCTGCAGCTGAGAAGCAGAGGTACACCCCTGGCATGCAGGTTTCTGGTGTAGTTTTGTGTGAAGGAAAGGCCCACTGCTTCCACAGTCACCTAACAGCTTTCTGGTGTTAATATTGGTTCAGTTTTCACAAGATCCTCAGTGCCAATATGTGAGACCCTGTGTATGGAGAGGCCTTGTAACTGGTATTTAGGGCAGTGGATTCCCAGGGAAGGGATGCTGCATCTGGGAGCAGCGGGACAGGGAACAGCAAGGCAAAGGAAAGGTGAAGATTGTGCTGTGGGTGGATGAGAGAGATGATGTCCAGAGGTGGAAGAGGGAGGTGGAGGGGTGTAGCTGTGGGCTTGACAGGTCTGTTTCATGCTGCTTGGTGTGAACCTTTGAACAGAAACCAGATTTATCAAATTTTGGCAAATGTGTGGGCTAGAATTCTTTTAGAATTGTTCCAAAACCACAAAATGAGTAAACCTGGTATAAACAGAAAATTGAACTCAGCTATAAAGTTTTATGAAATTATTGATAAAAGAAAGAATTTCATTAGGAAGAAAATCCCTGGAAGGAACATGAAGTGGGGAAGGGTGCCAGAAGGCCTCCGGTGACGTCAGTGGAGCTCACTGTGCCTCTAGGTGCTGGTGCACTCCCACCTCGCTTTGTGGGTCCTGAGCCTGTGCAGCTCTGATCACTGCTGATGGCACATGAGCTCATCATTTGACACCAACTGCAGTGTTTCTTCAAGAGCTCTGTTTACAATATTTCCACAGTATTTGTATCTCCCAGATCTTGGTCATCATGGTTGCCTGGACAGACCTTTCTGTTTTGGAGTCTGTGATGGTGTAGGCAGACGCTGATGGGATCTATGTGGCATCACCATTTTCCAAAGCACCTCCCAAATGTGTATGGAATCACTAGGGCTATTTTAAAGGATGGGTTATGAACTTAAATAGTTAGCCCAAAGTAATTCATCATGCCAGCACCAGAGGTAGAGGCAGAATCCATGTTTCCCAGCTTCCTCATAGCAATAAGCATTACTTTCCTGTTTGCTCAGCAGGAGAGACAAGGGCCCTGGAGCAGGAGAGTCAAGAGATCTAAAAGTAGTATGTTCTTCCTACGACTTACCAGCCATTCACAGCACATATGGCCAGAAAGGAAGTTTAAATAATTCAGTCTCACTCCTTTATAAAGCAACTCAATTTAACCTAGTTATCCCTACAGTAAAGCTATTACCTGTGCTTACCTTCCTAAAATACTTCTAGCTGCAGTTTGCCTGCACCGAGAAATAGAGGATCTACTGCTTGCAGTTTGGAGTTTGTATCGATGTTTAATCATTCTTGCTGCACCTGACTCTTTTGAGAGTTTGTCTTTCAATTCTCAGGTGGTCAGTCTTGCCACACTTTGCTACAGCCTGTTTTCTGTTTGGTACCTTTTTGGGTTTTTTTATTCATAGTTGTTACTATGAAAGAAGCACCAACAGTCAGAACCGTGGCCCTCAGTTGCTGAATGATGCCTTTTCTTCTTTGAGAACTACATTTCAGGATAGATTGACTTGTACTTGTAGATACCATAGTTGGTTGTGGCTATAGGGTTCAGCCCAGATGTCTCTGACTGCACAGGACATTCAGTATATAGATTATTGTCTGATGAATTATTCCTGTGGTTTTATTTTAATGTCTTATTTTTCAAATACATTTGAAGATTTCAGAGAAATCAAGACTGACTTCTCAAAAATAGTTCGAGAAGGAAGCCTCAACAAATGTGAAGTCAGCAAGCTTGTTAAAGGCAGTTGGGGGGACTTTCTAATCCTCAGGTTGTCCAAACATGCTCTTTTGACTCTGTGCCAACATATTCATTGAATTCTGCGAACCCTTCTCACAGTGCAAATACTTCCATTTCTAAATCACAGATACAAGGCAGGCTGTGAAATTGTAATTTCTAAATACAACAGAATATTTTCAAGCACAACAGAAATACTGATTAAAAAAAAAGCAATGCAATGCTGACATTTTAAAGACACATAAACAGTTATATCTGCTTCTAAACAGTCCAGGTCACAAGGGTGTTTTTTTGTCTTGCAAATATGTTTTTTTCAAAGGGCATTTAGGTCTCTGATATCCCTAGCTTTTTCCTCCAGTAAATACCTATTCTGATCCACATACATCTCCTTGGGTAAACGCTGCAGACTGGTCCTGTGATATTTCCTAGTAAGGTGCTGTAGCCTTGCAATGTGGCTTGAATGCTAATGCTTTCTTTGAAGTTCTGAAGTTTTCTCAATGTAAATAAACCTCAGGATTGTCAGCTCACCATGCCAATATATGTGCAAGTATTCAAAACTGTATATGCTTTAGTTGCTCCTTTTGTTAGCTTTGCTGGGAGTTAGTTTCCGAGAAAGCTGTACACTAAAGCTCAGTGCCATTACTTCTCAGGCTCTGTGTTCTGTTTTCTGCTATTGCTTCTGAAGCCTCTCTCCAGCCCTCTCTTCTGACTGGAATCCCCTTGCTATCAACCCAGAGTTTTTGAACTGTAGACATCTGTGGGGTTATGGTAAGTGCTCAGTAGCTGGTCACTGGTAGGGATCAATGAGAAAAGCTGAGGAGTGATCAGTGGTACAAAATGTTTGGGACCTGCTCTGTTAGGCAGCCTGGAGAAGAGTAAGTGCAGGGAACGCTGGGGTGAAAGGTTTGGCATATCCCAGAGTCTCCCTAATTTATTTGTAGCTAAGAGCTTGTAGGGAGTACGGAATTGGGCATTACTTTTTTCACTGTTCACTAAACTGAGTACGGCTCTTACTGCATGTTTCACAAGCGGATGCCAGGCTTGGGGGAGGACGATAATCTCCCTGCCTGCCACTTACACAGAGCATCCTGGCTCCTTCCAGTGCTGCTCTTGCCATCATTATATGCAGTTCAGATGCTTGCCCATGGCAGTGTACATGGTGGCCCTACACAGTCACCTCAATGCATGAAATGCACAAGTGAAACTTTAGCAACACCCCATCACCCTACAGAAATCCAAAATGACTGTGCTGACACTGATTTTCAATACAGAAGCCCTTTCCTCCCACTTGTAAGGATTTTCTTACACATCACCTGAAGGATGTGTGGGCAATAGATGTATGAGTCATGTACTTAACTGTTACAAACCAATTATGATTATATGCAACTTGGTAACAGCAGATTCCCTAAAAAATGGACAAATTATTTCTTAGAGGACAGATTAGCCTTCATGTACTATATGAGTGTAGTAGAAGAATAATGATAAAGAAAGGTTAGATGTTGAATTTCAGGAATAGGTCAGGTTAATTTTGTAACATGAAGAAGATTGAGGTCAGTATTCCAGGATTTCTGAGTGGAGATAGCCACAGTGTTTTGCACAACCGATGCAAATGAGTTACTGGGTACAGCCGCATCTTGCCAGGCCTCCATCTGTCTCCTGCCCCTGCCTGTTCCCCCCTCTCCCCAAAAGCAGCCATTTAAACTAGTGTTGTTATTTCTTATACAGTCCTAGTAGGGTGGGCATGCTGGATGCTCTTGAATGTGCCTGCTCTCTCATGGATAGTTGCTCGTTTTGAATGCTAGGCATATCCTTCCACTTAGACACATCCACCACCTGAAAGGTTTGAGTTTCAAAAGGTTTTGCAGTTTGCATCATTATTCCTAGGGTATCAGGTAGGAATAGAGTTTAAAATATGTTTCTAGACGTTTTGAGTAGTTGTATTTAGGTTTCTGACTTCCAAGGTTCTCTTTTTTAAAACCACTGTAATGGTGGCTGTGCTTCTTTAAGTTTACATTCATTTATTATGCCTTTAAAGCTTTTGGGAAGGGTTGGTTTACAGTGTTTTTCTTTTTGCAAAGAGCTGCGTACTCTAATTGGAATAAGTATTTTTGGTGGAACATACAGTTTAGTACAATTACAATGTGAAATTTGGGTCTTGCAGTTGTTTGTAGACATCTTTAAAAATTCAGCTTTCTATAGTATGATGCTTCATGGTATGATGTAAGGACATTCAAATCTTTTTAAAAATGAAGTCTCATATCGCCCTGACTCAAAGAGATAATGTACTCATTGCAGCCAAGTGTGGCCCACTTCTACCCTCACACCTGTGCATAATTCTCAGTGATAGATCTGGTAGCTGACAGTAAGATGTGACCCTACAGCCTGGGTTTTTCATACTAAACCACTCTACTCCACACAATGAAATAACTCAAATCAGCATTTGATCCTATGAATTTAACAGGCAATCCTTTCCACTGAATTTTGATGGATCAGTCGGGTCTTGCACTTTAAAAAAATAATAATGCCTGTACATAGAATATTTCTATTTAATATATTGCAGGGGACTGCTGTATTTCAAGACAGATACTTGTAGTGATGTGGTGGTACTCACTGTGCTGTGTTTGCATACTAATCAGAGGAGTTCTTGAAGCATTATATTTGAGAAATCCTCAGCTATGTTCTGTAGAACAAACTTGATCTTTGATACTCAGGGGGAAAACTTCAGGAGTATAAAGCTTTAAGTGTCTCTGCTAGCATTTTGACTACTACTTATACATGTCTTGTAGGTCTGGTGTCAAAAAGACTTTCTTTAAGACACATGATGCTTAATACAGAAAAATTTGAACTAATTCAGTGTGGTATTTTTGCACAAAGCTGCATGGCCTGGAAGCAGTGAAATTTGCATTGCACTTGTCTCATCAGGTGATCATGTTTTAATAGCCCCTCTGTACTAGCACTACAGGAAAACAAGTATTTACTATGCTGTGATGCACGTTTGCATCAGTGGTGACTCTTCACTGATTCTGTGTTAATGGTATAAAGTCTGCACCTTTTCTTCAAGGCTGTTTTTCAGAAAAGCCTGAAGTTAAGCTGTGCTTAACTTACAGCTTCTTCACCATAGTAATTTGTTTTGTCATTGCATGATCGGGCTAAAATATGCATGCTGCTAATTTGCTCATGGTGACAAAGGCAGGTATCACCAGGTTAATTTTGGTGCCTCCAGGGGGCTTGGAGAATCAAAGGTGTTAATGTGATGCTGTGTGACGCAAAGCGGTTTAACAAGGTCCAGAGCTTCACCCAGCTCCGTCTCACTCAGAAAAGCATGTTGTGTGTGGTAACAACCACTACTGAGAAAAAAGCAGAGATTTTTAATAGGGTAAATTCCCTGTTTAACAGACTTCTAGAGGGTATTTCAGATGCTAGCTGTTTCAGGGCAGGGGAGGGAAAAGCTTAATGTGGGCTGGAGTTACTGGCATTGTTCTTGTTGATTCCAGGCTGTGACATACTGAAGGACAAACCAGAGTATCCCAAGGCACACAGAGAGGGTATCTGGAGAAGCAAAGAAAGAACATACAGCTTTTGGCGGGTGCACAGCCTGCTGGCCGCAGCAGATGCTACAGCCAGTCTGAGACCTGCTGAACTCATCACCGCTTTAGCATGTGCGGCACATTAGATTTCAGTGTCTCAGAGCTCCTGGCTCTGAGAAGAGTTGCAGAAGGAATATCCTTTCCGGGTGACATCAGGGTGCAAAACTGCACGTGCTGTTGCTGTAGTCCTGGCCAGCATCTCTGTGGGGAGCAGTGCCAGTAATCCGGCTCACCTGCCAAGTCCAGAAGAGGGGCACCATGTCCCCGAGGTGCGCCAGGCCCTCCTTGCCTGCCAGGGACAATGGCTGGGGCTGTGTCTGGGATATGGTGCGGCAGTGGTCAGGCTGCCCTGCATCTGGTTCGGATGCTGGTGGAGCGGCCAGTGATGGGGGTAAGCAGTTAGGCTGGGTGACAGGAACTTGTTTTGGCTCCTGGGACTGTGGCAGAGATGTGGGAGGCCTCGCTCCCAGACCCTGATGTGGGGGCTCTCCCACTAGTTGTCCCTTCTCTTCCTTGGAAGGATGCTCTCCTTCCCCCGACCTGGACAGGACTCCTGCCTGGGCTTCTTGGCTGCCTGCAGATGGGTGAGATGCTGGGGCTGGAGCTGTGGATGTTTGCATCTCCAACAGGCATATGTGAGCATTGTGCCTTTAAGACTAGCAGGAGAGCAATAGTATCGCCCTCCCTCCTGTTAATTGTAGCATGTTTTTCAGCCATGCTTTCCAGTCACATTCGCAGGCTGTGAGAGGGAGCAGCACCGAAGCTCACCGGCTGCCCGGACAGCACAGCGCGTGCTTGCCTGCGGCGTGGGTGCCTGCAGGTGATGGGCAGCGCCTGGGGCCGGGGAGCTTTGCGCCAGAAGCAGGAGCCCATTGTGCCCGAGTTTCGGTGACACTGCCGGGCTCACCACGTCCCCTGTGCCCCCCACCTCCTCGCCTGCATGGCTGTGGCCTCCAGCCGCAGGTCCAGCGCGCTGGCCACCCCACCCCAGCGGGCCCTCGCAGGGGCTCCCGCGTGAGCTATTAGCGGCGCTTTGCCGCTGCTTGGGGACCTGCTGCGGGAGCCGTGTGGTGCCTGGCCAGGGATGCTGTGGGCTGCCGTGGGAACGCCTGGCTCCCTGAGTGCAAAGTGACTGCAACTAACTCGAGGTTGGGACTACTTCTCGGAGGATGCCCTGTGTGTCTCCAGTCACTCCTCTCTGGCCTCAACGCAGAATATTTGGAGTTGCTCGCTCGCCCCTGCCGAGGGGGGACAGAGGCATAGGCCTCCAGAGGGTTAAGAGCATCTGCCTTTACGCCAAGTGTTCGAACAGGAAATAATCTGCAGAGATACATGTGCAGCAATTCAACTGCTGCTGCTCTCCCAGGCTGCCACTGCTGCAGTTTGGTGTGTGAGAGAAGCTGTGCTGCTCACAGAAGATGCTTTCTTGGTGTGTCTGAAGCACCGGGCATGGCAGCAGAGCTCCGGCTGTCTGAACTGGGGTAAATGTCTCCATCCAAGAGGAATTATGTTGACTTGCCGGCTCTGTTGGCTCACCGAGGTAGGTGTTGCTGCCTGTGTAATATTCTGTGATCTTTTTTTGGGGGATACAGTCTTTTCCTCAGCCTGGGTTATAAAATTAAAGAAATCTTTCAGTGGGAACAGGGTTTAATTTGCAGCCTAATGCTGGACAGAAATATGTGTGTGTGGTTTTTGTGTGTGCAGCAGGGAGGAGAGAGCAAAGGATACCTAAGTGATACTTTTCATGCCTGGCAATAAAGTTATTGCACTTAATTGGAACAAACTTGCCTTGGTGTCTGTGAAATGCACTTGGGAGCTTTTGCTTCTTTCTGGCATATGACCTTTTGAAGGGGTTGGCTGCAGTATGCTGGGTTATGCTGCGGTTCAGAAACAGGCACACAGTGCACTCTACAGGTCCCTTCATTCTGCTCCCGTGGATGTGGGGAGGACAGAGGACACCCACACGGAGAGAGAAAGTGGTGCCAACAGGGAGGTGATGTTTTCTGGAGGAGGGAAATTACACTAAAAGGAAGAAAAAAAGTGCTCTTCCCTAAGGAAGAGGAAATTTTAAGGTCCTAAGGGTTGATCCTGGTGTTTGGAAATGGAGAAGGAAATTTGGTTTAGAAGCAGTCTGTGTATGATACTGGTTTTTGTGGTTTGCTCTCCCAGCTCTGTGGAGAGGAGTTTTGTTCATCTCTGCTAACTGCTTTACCACCTGCAAGCTTGCCTTGAGGATTTTTTTCACCAATACCTGGGAGAGAAAAACTGCCAGTGACATCAAATTTCCTTAGGCTTGTTTAGGAAGGTGCCTTCTTGGGAAATTCCTAATAAAATCAGTAGCAGCTAATGCTGTTTCTTTCTGACCAGCAGGGCATGCGTTTTCGGTTTGTCTCGAGACCTCCAGTGGGAGACTTACTCTGTGAAGATTAAGCTGAAAGAGAAGTTTTGAAACCATTTCCCCAGAAAAGCGGGGTGTTGGGCATTGGATAGCTATTTGATTTGGTTCTCCTGGTTGGCCTGCATATGTATGTTTGCATGTTGGCTCCTGAGCACGTGACCGCAGACCCTGCCAAGAAAACCTGGTCGTGCAGAATAGGTAGGTGCTGCCCAGATTATGTGCCTGGATCACATGGAGAGAGGTTTGTGCACATTTCTGGCATTGCAGATCTATTGAAATAGCACAGCCAACAATGCCATTGCTGTGTAACAGTTTCAGAAGTGTTCCTGTGGCATCCTGGCAGAACAAATGTGTCATTCATAACTGCGCTCTTCAAGAAAAAGTGCAGGACTGTCATCTGCACTGCAAATCTTTTCAGTCACTTTTGTTTTCTTTAGTCAGGGCTTCCTGACTGGAAGGTGTTGCTACCTGAGTATTTATTATTGCTATTATTATGGTCAGAGCATTTATTATTGCCTCCTTAGCTTCCCCAGGGCTGTTGTGTTATGCTTGACTCAGCACTGACATATCTCATAGTCAAGGCTGGTGAAGAATCCCCCTTTTTAGCAGTAATTTTGGGCCCAAATGCAGGCAAGAACATGTTTCCTTTTTTGCAAGAACAGAACACTTGTGTGTCCTCCTTTAGGATCCTGTAGAGAAGACCTCTGCTGCTCTGTGAGACCTCTGTGTTGGAGGTGGGGGAGCAGAAGTGGGTCTGGTGGATTCCCTGCTGTGCATTCCGACAGGGATGGAGGCTGCAGTGATGCCTGGGGAGTAGCTGCTCCTCTCCGTCCTAGGAAAGAGCATCCCTTCTTACTTACATGCTAGGTACAGCTGGACAGCAGTCCTCCATAACAACACTGGTTTCTCCCACAAACAGGAGCTTCACTCAGCGCGGTGAAAACACAAATGTATGAACACCCAGTAGAGTCTCACTGGTGTGAGGTCACTGAATGACTTCTCTCTAGGAGAGCACTTATAAAAGGTGGTGAGCATTTAATAACTCAGTTGCCTGTGCAGGAATCGCTAGAGAAATTATATGGTAGTCATCCCATTTACAGCTATTTGCACACAGGTAGAATGGTGATTAGAACTGGCTGACTTAAAGTAAAATGCTTCTCAAAATTAAAAATTAATTTGGTGCTTTCTGACCAGCAACTGTTTTTGTCGTCTTTGTGCCCCTATTCCAGCAAGTGCATTTTTCAAAAAGTTCTTCTGCGAAAACAGCAAAATGTTGGAGCGCATTCACATGTGATGTGGTCTGAAGGAGCGGACTGGAATACGTATAGCCGTACTCCTATTCGCTCAGGAACTCAAACCAGTACATTTGAACTATGGATTATTTCTAAGCAGCCTTTCTGGTCAGTAATAAAGTTTTGTATTAAACTCTAATTAAGTGGAGGTTGACAGCTATTTGCTAGAGTTAATAATGGTATTTTAAAAATTGTAATTTATTAAATGGGGGCTGGTCAGCATTGCATGTCACATGTGCTGTGCTGATACCTTCCTCTGCCTGACAGTCACACAACAGCCCATCTCACAGAGCAACGGCAGGGCGCTCCTTGGCGTGCCCTGCGGGTGCTCTGCTGCAAGATGGGGCTAAGCTGGACATTCATCTGGGCCCAGTGGTGACCTGGCAGCAGTGATGCTGGGATCCCTGTGGAGTTTGCCTTTTTGGAGACAAATGCCTGGCCTTATCCATCAGGTCCTGCGCCTTGTGAACCACGCTGGGACAGCTGGCCAGTTGTGTGCTGCTTGGCAGTCATAGGTGGTGCAGGGAATGGATAACAGACAAGTGCAAAGGGAATAATTTGAATCTTCAAGAAATATTTGCTAGGGAGTGATTTCCCTTGCTTCAGTGGGGAGGTAAACGAAGGCCAGTCATTAAGTGCCTGCAGTCTTTCAGCAACCATTACCTTTTTATGCTTTGGAGGCTGCTTGTAAACCAGCTACAGGTGATCAAAGCCTGTGGTCCAGAAACTGTTGAGTTGGAGATAAAACTGTGCCTTTCTGATAGTGCCTGGAGTATATTTAAAAAACTGTGCTACTGCATTTGAAATCTATCTGGCTTTGTACCACTTATAAAATGCATTCACAGTAGGTGGTGGCATCAGCCTCCTCTTAGTGAATGCAGATATTTATATTATGCAAAAGGTTTTCTCACTTTGCTGCATTCAGATGATGACTGGAGATACCATTCTTGTTAGATAAAAAATTGAGTCTGACTTTAGAGGTGAATTCAAAGAGCAATTTCTATTTAATATATATAGCAGCAAATAGGAACAAAGCTGCTTAAATATTACTTTAATGATGAATCATTATATGGCTCTCACCAGTCTGGGAAGCAATAAAAGTCAAAATGGAGTGCTAGGATTTAGTCGCTTAGAAAATGCATAGAAAGGGACCTGTATTGTAGAGAGGGTTTTACACCACATCAAAGTAAAAATGTTTTGAGGTGCAAAAGTATCCAGTGACTTTCCATCCCAGAGATAAGAGGCAGCTGCTAGCTATTGTTTATTGCTCCAGAAATTATTTTATTTGGTGGTTATTCACTCTTAATATTCAAATGTATTTATTTTTTTTTTTTCAGGGCAAATGCTGTCATAATACTTTTTCTTTTGAATGCTATAATTTTTATTACTAATCCTAATTAAATGCTGTAACTTTTGAAGATCAGATTAATTTGAACCATCAGCCCAATGCAAATGCTGTAATCGTCAGAGATCATAAAATGTTCAAGGGACTGTAATTTTATTCCAGAGCTGTGGTGGCATGCATCCAAGGATCTTGCTACCTTTGGTCAGATGACATGGATTGTAATGCATGTGCTTCTGTCTCATGCAGCATGAATAGAAATGATACGTTCCTCAGCTGTTGAACTGCACATTCTAGCCATAAATCAACAAACATTAGAGAAATGACATCACCTCTCCCATCACTGAAATACTCTTTCCTCACTATGAATATTGTATGAATTCTATGGTTTCTGCACAGTAGATAAAGGGGCAAATAGAACTGGGAAGTTGTTGCACACCATAATTGCACTTTGTTTGTGAGCTAGGTAGTAGTGAACATGATACAGGTTGCCCCACTGTCACCCAAAATGTTTCCACCCTTGGGCCATGGTTCGTGAATTCAGGTTGCACAGAAACAACTTCAGCTGGTTTGATCTCCAGCCAGGACACGTGTTAATCATCACTTCAAGTCTCCTGGGCAGCGGGACAGAGTTTCCAGTAACCCTGGTTCTTTTTAGACCAATTTTGGTATTTTGGTCTTCTTTTGCCACAGATATTAGCTAGCAAATAATTAATTTTGGTCCCAACTCAAGCAGTGGCAAAGTTGGTCTCCCTGCTCTGTCCCAGCTTTATTTCTGAGGTGGTGACATTAGGGAAGATCTTGCTGGTTATTATGGATGTAATTACCCAGCACCGAAAGACAGAAAGGCATTAATCTGACACTGCAAATATTTACATTGGAGTTTGTTGTT
Organism: Scopus umbretta; assembly: GCA_013400535.1. Taxonomy (NCBI): domain Eukaryota; kingdom Metazoa; phylum Chordata; class Aves; order Pelecaniformes; family Scopidae; genus Scopus; species Scopus umbretta. Next base: position 3,611 of record VZTL01055169.1, on the reverse strand, counting down.
TAGGCTTTCTTCACAGCAGAGGAAGAAGGCATCCTGAGGGAGCCAATACCCCTACTTATTTTCGGAGTCTACAGTAAGATGAGATGAATCGCAGGATAGAAACACCCAGTTCTCTCTAGTCATGCAGATGGCTCGGGCAGGCTGGCTGCTGCACTAGATGAGATGAACCCCACCAAGCAATGGCAGCTGGTTTCAGTCCCCATCCAGCAAGCTGCTCAGCTCCATCTGGGCTGCTCTAGGCTCCTTTGAGGGGTTTGGTGGAAATGAGAGGCACTGTGGAGGACCTGACCCTGCAGGTTTAACTCTCCCTTACTGAACTTGAGTCACTTTGTCACTCCATATTATTGAGTGTGGCTGTGAAGTATACGCTGCTGTTTGCCACTGAGCATCCTAATAGCAGATACCCTTTATGTTTCTGCTCACTGGGACCTGGTATTGCTACTTGATTGTAAATACAATCTCTTTGATCAGTACTACGAATCATGCTTTCTTCCCCCCTGTTAAATAGTTTAGCAGTAAAATCTTTCAGGCTTGTACGTTCCTGGTGAAACCAAAGTGGGAAAATCTGTCTGTTTAGAGACTGATGTGGATGATACGTGTTTGTGTCAGTGGGCTTTGTGGATCTCCTGCTCCTGCCCACTTCCTTACCACCTTGATCATATGCAGGGCATTAGTATTGCAGAGAGAAGACTGGTAGTATGAGATTTGTCCCATAAAACATTTTATATTCGGGATTTACCCAGCAGGCTTATTTCAGCCGAAATGTGGAATTCAGGAGTGTGTTTTCATGACAAGACTTGCAGCATTTGACCACAAATGCCTAGCTCAATTCTTTTTCAGCATATATGACATTCAGGAAGCTCTGGGCAGACACGTATGATTTTATAACAGCTATTGCTTGCAAAGAAAAAATAAAACAGATTGCAGAAGCATATTAATTATCCACAGTTTAACATATATAGTGGTTTGCAAACAGTTATTGTGGATGTTGTTATCTGAAAGACCGTAATTTTTATGGTTCTAGTGGGGGCTTGCTATGGTTTAACCCCAGTCAGCAACTAAGCACCACACAGCTGCTTGCTCGCTCCACCCCCACCTTGGTGGGATGGGGGAGAGAATCAGAAGAGTAAAAATAAGAAAACTCATGGGTTGAGATAAAGACAGTTTGATAAGTAAAGTAAAAGCCACGCATGCAAGCAAAGCAAACCAAGGAATTCATTCACTACTTCCCATGGGCAGGCAGGTGTTCAGCCATCTCCAGGAAAGCAGGGCTCCATCACACATAATGGTTACTTGGGAAGACGACCGCCATCACTCCGAACCTCACCCCCCTTCCTTCTTCTTCCCCCAGCTTTATATGCTGAGCGTGATGCCATATGGTATGGAATATCCCTTGGGTCAGCTGTCCCAGCTGTGTCCCCTCCCAAGTTCTTGTGCATCCCCCCAGCTACTCGCTGGTGTGGTGGGGTGAGAGGCAGATGAGGCCTTGGCTCTGTGTAAGCACTGCTCAGCAGTTACGAAAACATCCCTGCATTATCAACACTGTTTCCAGCACAAATCCAAACCATAGCCCCAGACTAGCTAGTATATGGAAAATTAACTCTACCCCAGCTAAAACCAGCACAGAGCTATTGTAGGTCAGCTGAAATTCTTACAGTTATGGTTTAACTTTAATATGGACTCTATTTGGAAAAGCCTGTACTTTTAGATTTTATGGTACCCAGTATTATGTGCTTGGCTTATGACAATAAATTCATAGCTGAATGATGGAATGAATGTGAATATATTTGTATCAAAGACATCTCTTGCCTTGATAACTTACCTACTTTTAAATGTTAATAATCACATTCTCTGTTTTCTAAAATTTTGTGCAAATATAAAACCTCATGTAAGCATGTAAGGCTGAGCATTTGATGTGGATATGGCAAATACTGTCTAGCAGTCCTCAGTTCTGTAAGACATACATTATTGTTAGTATCGTGTTGTTTGACCTCCTGATAACACAGGCTATAGAAAAATTCATCCAGCAATTTCTTCTTGCCTTTCAGAAGCATATTCAGCCTTATTTAAAGAGTGCGGATAACTGACACTCAAAGGTGTCCTGAGGGTAGTTGTTTCAGTGAGTAATTATTTCTGGTAATATTAAAAAAATCCAATCTGTGTTTATTTCCTTGTTCCATATGTTGAATCTTCTTCTACTGTTGTCTACTTAATTAAGGAGTCTGCTAGTAATGGAAATAATTTCCCATGATGTGGACAAATCATTGTTCAGCCTTCTTTTTGCTAAAGTGATCATATAATTTAAACTCTTTCCACACAACCTGTTTTCAGGCCCTCAAATCCTATGCATTTCTCTCCCAGTTTTTCAACATCTTTTTGAGCTGTGGACATCAGAGGTGGGACGTTGTGGGACTATTGTGGGACAGCAGAACACCACAGTCTACTAATATTCTCACTAACACTGTACACAGAAACAATATCACCTTTCTAACCTTGGACAAAATTGCCTCTCTTCAAACATCCAAGTGTGTCATTAGATCCTGTAACTCCAGCATAGCCTTGGGACCTCATGTTCCATTTGTCTGCTCTGACTCCCATATATATTTTTAAGTCTTTGATTTCCAACATACAGTTCACCCCTCTGTAAGTGGTGTAGATCATTTACCACTGCATTCTTTGATCGTAGATCAAAGTAGACTTGTGTTTTCCTGTGTTACAGTATCTGATCTTTGACAGGGCTGGGCATATGAAGGGGACTGAGTTGTTTGGCTGTAGTCATCTGAGTTTGGCAATATTTATCACTTAAGCCAGTTCTGAGTTACGCTGGGCTGAGAAAGTTGTCTCTGTAGGCCCAGTTAAAAGCATTTCCATTCACTGATGGTTCCTCATTAAAATTACATCTTGTCAATTATCAGTGATTTTTAAAGTGTTCTGTAGTAATTTCATGTAATGATATTCTTACAGTCAGTATGTGGTGTGTCACTGAGCTGTTTGCAAAAAACAAGCCTGCAATGCTGGCACAGCTGCTATTCCCCATCCCCCTCGCCCCCAACCTGCTTTATTAAGTGTATTAAAAATCATTTCAGAATTATCCAAGAAGGCTGACTGAGGTTCCCAACACATGCAGATACAGGGTTCCCTGCAGCTGCAACCATCTCTACTGCTTTCCGCTTTCTGATGGCCATTGGGTGATGTTTTCCAGGAGATACTGAACAGATTTCTGTTGCTGTTGAGGTATTAATAAAATCACCCATGACAAATATAAAGCAAATTACAAATTTGATGTCTGAGCACGCTTCTGTTTCCCCATACTTTCTGTCATTTTGGGATTTCCTGCTAGCATTTAATTTGATTACTTTCTTTTCATTTCTTGGGAGTTCAGCCCTCTAAGAATTGCTCTCTGATGTTGATCTGGGACTTCTGTCCAGTTTGGATAACCACCTTGACCACTTACAGTTGCTGGAGTAATACATCCCTTTGTGGTCCATCAAAAACTCTCCTGTTCAGTCCTCACCTCACACTGCTGGCTTCCAGGTCTTTTCCTTAGCTTGATCATATTTGTCCATTGCTCCTCCTTTGTACTTTCCTTTGTTGTGAATGAGTGGCTTTGC
>VZTL01055168.1:716-17241 GCA_013400535.1 Scopus umbretta | reverse complement strand
AGGAAAAAAAAAAAAAGCATCAGTCAGCTGCAAGTATACAGCAACAGTGTGATCCTGTCACATCTTTCAAACTAAGAATCGTCTAATCATCTGGGAAACTTCAAAAGTTTAGATTGCATTTTGTGTTTCAGTGAAGTCTTACTCTCCTTCCCCTTGAGACTCATTAGCCAATCATCTAGGGGACATTAATGACTAGTGTGCTATCAGTAAAGATATTTTTCATATTAAAAAAAAAAAGGTATTGGCCATTTTCATTAGTGATCCTATGACTTTCTCTGAAGAGTGCTAATCTTGGGGGACTGCTGAAATTTCAGTTGGAGTTATGATTGCACCTGAAATTACTAGCTTCATCAAGTTGTTCTAGTGGAACTGGCCTAGCTCCATCTTCTTTACACGCTCCCTTCAAATATATGTACACATCGATGAGAACTCCCCCAAAGCCTTCTCTTCTTCAGGCTAAACAGTCCCAGCTCTCTCTGCCTTTCCTCATGTGAGAGCTGCTCCAGTCCATCATCCTGATAGCACTTCACTAGACGTTCTACAGTAGCTCCATATCTCTCTCCTGTACTGGGGAGCCCAGAACTGGACACAGTACTCAGCCTTTGCAATCTGAGTAGAGGGAAAAGATCACCTCCTTCAGCCTGCTGGCAGCACTCCTCCTAATGCAGCACAGAAAACTGTTTAGCCTTATTTGTTACAAGGGTGCATTGTGCAATACAACTTCTTTATACATGACACCTTTTTTTTTTTTCCTTTGTGGATACCACCTATATGGAGTCATTTAGGCTTCAACAGTGAGGAAACGGGCCACATGGAAGTCCTTCCATGCAAAAAGAACTTGGCCTAAACCTCACAAAAATCATATATTTTTATTTAACACTAAGATTTGGATGACAGATGACTTGAAGCAATCACAAAGCAGTGTATTTTACCAAAACTGAAGAACATTGGAGAAAGATTTCTCCCAGATTTGGTCTTGGTATCAGCATGTACTCTCCATTATGATGCTATTCTGCCCCACTGTGAGACTGGTCTATATAAAAGAACATTCAATATACCTTTGTCTTCCCAGACCGTTTTTATAAAATTAGAGTGCTATTTTATGAACATGTTTTATTTACTACACGGCTAGGCAGGCAGCAATATATACATTTTTAAAACAACAAAGGGAAACTCTGAGAATTGCAAACATTTGCATCGCAACGTTCACTTGACTAAATATATATGGCTAAGACTGCAGGGTCTCCTTTTGGACCCTTCTCTAATAAAGCATTAGTTCTTTTTAATTTTTCTAATGCCAGTTCCTACTGTGTGTTGATAGTAACAATTTTCACCACTGCTGATGGATTTGACTATATTTTGGTTTGGATAAATAACAGCAAATACCTAATGATATCTAATTAGATATCAAAGCTCTTCCTACTGGCTAACCACACCACACATACACCAGTGTAAGAGAGCTGTTCCTAGAAAATCCAGAACATTTTAAATTTAAGAACATTTTAAGATCTCACACTCTACTCTCAGGAAGGGTCTTTCTTTGTCAAGAAAAAATAACAACATCAAAACCCACACTAGGTTAGTAAAAATGGCATGTTCAGAGACAAGCAGCAGAACGAGTGACCCAGCACTGTGAAGCAGTCTACTTTGATTCCAGTAGATGACACAGATACAGCCACGACTGTGCTTCATATGCAAATTACCTTATAAACTAATGACAGTTGTACTGAAATAATGGCTCAAAAATCAGGGTTTTTTTTAAGATTCTACAAGGTGTAATATAAGTATCAACTAGCTGGCCACAGAGTAGGTGGAATCAGCACACATAAACAGTTCGCTGCCCTCCCCCCAAAATATTATGTACATATATATATATATACACCCTCACACACACCCCAATACCTTTTCTGCCTACAGCAATTTCCCAAAGTCTTATTTGTTTACAGCGAGTTGATCATCCACAATAGCAGATGCAGTGGAGTTGATTAGATTTTATAAATTTGCTCACTTGCTAATTAGGATAATGTATCTGCTAGCTCCAGATCCTCAGCTAGCAGCCTTCTTATTTAATGGAGACTACAAGGCTGTGCCCTTAAACTGTAGCAGTTTAAATTAGCTGAGCAGAGCTAAAAGCCAGTCAAGGAATGATTAGGTGAAAGATGTGCTGGGGTTATTAAACTAAACAGACTGTCTGAAAATTCACATCTGCTCTACAAAGACCTTGAAAGCTGGAAGAAACTCTTTGATGTTCTCTATCATAGATGCAGAAGTACTTCGCTGAATGGCTACAGCCATCTACCACGGTATTATCACACATAGCTCCTTTCAGAGGTCACTGTTCCAGACAAGCACTAGAGTCAAGCCTTCAGGACTGTCTTTCTGAACCTATTTTGTGACATGGCTTCACTCTGGAGCTGCCTTGCTTGTGACCTCTAGGTCACTGCCACATCCTCTGCTTGGGGCCACAGTTAAATAACATTCACATGTTCAGACATGAGTTACATTTAAAACCAGCTGAAACAACTCCCGGGTCTGTTTCACACTCACCATACTCTGCAACCTGTGCTCTTTAAAAAAATAACCATACTAAAACACAGAGGACTAAAATATCCTTGTAACCCACTGAACCCTGCCTTGCTCACGTTGCTTTAGGTCACCACGGTTACAGATGCTAACCATCTTATGCCATAACTTTAAAAGAAATGCATGTTTGAAGTATTGCTTTCCCCATTGGCAGGCAAAAATAACAACAGACTTTCTGTTGCCCTTTTGTAGGGAACTTAAGCAGCAATTCTTTCAGCCTCTCCTGCCCCGGCTCCTGTTCTTTGTTGGCTCAAGTTTTCCAGTATTGCTGACAAAACTTAAGAGACTGGGATGAAAATCTGATTTGAAATACACAGAAAGATGCAAGAAGCCTGCAGTCACTCCTTTATAGACAGATTTTTGGTTAATAATGTACATTGAAAGTAGATAAGTAACAGGCACCAGAACAGGTGACCCAGCTAGCAGAAGAAAAGAGGCAAAACACGTACTCCTTCCCTTCCCAAACATCCATCCAGCTAATAAGCAATCCACACTAGGAATAGGCATGTCAGGTGTTTTCCATCTAAAACAGGAGTGAACTGTAACTGAGGCAATTAAGCTTTACTTAGGGCATGCTGTAAAAGCAGCTTGCTCTGTAGGATACCTTCAAGAGAGGCAGTAGCCCATTCAACTAGGACTGCTTTACACAGTTGTTTGCTTTCAAAGCCTTTATTTATTGTGTGTAGGAGTAGTTGATAAAAGGATTTCTTCATTGGTGTTATTTCTTTAGTTGTTAGACTGCACTAAATCTTTTTCTTCTCTATTATTCAGAACTTGGAAATTTAGGTGCAAGTACCACACAAACGCAAAGCAATTATTTTAATACAAGGAAGTCCCAGAGCACATGTTGTCTGTGCAGCTCACTTAGCAAAAATTCACACATAGGGTTTTGTTTTGTTTTTCTTAATATATTTTTTTCTTTTTACTGCAGCAAACCTTAGTGTTCTGTGCTGCAGTCTGCTTGCAGACAGAACCAATGGGATTATACAGATAGTGACAGAGCCAGCTGGAACCCTGGACAGAAACTACAATACCTCTCAAAATGTGACCTGCAGCTATTAAAGACAGGACCACACAAATAATTTTAGGAGAATGCACTAACGAAATACACCATCATTTGCTTGAGTAGAAGAATTCTGCAATTACAAGTTTATAAAAACAATCCAACTTATTTAAGCAAAATTGTAACAAAGTTTAAAACATGCTTTTTGGTTCAAAACTAGAATTTTACTTCTATGTTAGCTTGTATTAGTTAAGTATGGTGGTTTATGTACACATTTTGTTCTGTTTCTTTGTGTTAGCCTTTATAATGTCAGGACAACATTTGAATACTGGACATTAACAAGAAATTACAATAATTTGTGACAATACAGCATTAGCTCTATATTCTCCACTACAATTTTTGGGGAGTTCTTTGTGGCAGGTGAGGCAAAAGAACTGTTTTGTCTTTTAATAAAAAGATTTTCCATACTGAACAATCTACTTCATTTACTCCCTCTAAAGTCAGGGTAGCCTATAGTACATTGTAATGACACATGGTGCAAAGCACAAGAAAAAAAGCCTGGGGAAAAACTACAGCAAGCACTTAGCAAAACTTCAAAAGATCACTGTTGCAGCTGATATAAATAAAGGGAGTTCCTTCATCTTAGGTGGAGTTAGAGCAGTATATTACAAATTGGCCCAGATTTCTATGCTTGATAACTCTTTTCACCTGACAGCTAGCTATAGGGCTGGTCTACTCTTAGTCTACTTCCTAGGGCATTCTTCCTTTCAAAAGATCAGAATATTTTTGTAGCTTGGTTTCTGTACACTGGCAACAGTGACTGTGCTGGCCGACTTTCCTCCAGATCTGTCTCTGCATTAGCTACTTTTCCTAGTCTGCTCCCTGTCTAACATAAAACCTGACTGAATATCTGAGCATAGAGAGCTAAATTCAGCTTCCTTTCACTATGGGTATACTGTGTGAGTCTTTCAGTTCTTACCCAAGTACTAAAGATGTTCAGATCTCAAAAATTAATTAAATACCAGTTATTTTGTCACAGTTCAAAAATCTATTGTTATGGTTTGGGTCTCGCTGTTATTTCTGACACTGAAGACAGCTGCTAATGGGAAAGCGTATACTACTTCTAAATGATGCTTCATCACATAGTTCAAACACTCATTGCTTTTGCTATAAACATATGAAACACTCTTCACATTTAAACAGCAGCTTAATTCCACCCACTTAATCTGAAATGGTGCCCAAGCAAGTAGAAAGAGTCAGGATAAATGTGTATGTATTATCCTAGTCACAAGCATTTTTCTTCCATTCAGTACTGTTCCTTATCTACACCCAACTGTATTAAAGTTTTTATGTTCTTACATAGCTGAGTATGGATGGTTTTGAACTACTTTCACATTAAAATTTTCAATAATCTGAAGAGCTGAACTAGTGCTTCTCTCTCCACTTGTAGGAGCAGTAAAAGGCTTTTGTTTCTTGAAGAAAAACAAATACATAAACACCAAGAAGGAAGCACTACCTGGCTTGTTCCCAACGCAACACAGTTGTAGCTCTGAAAGAACAGCAGTGACCAGGTACTTTTATGAAAACTCTTTTGGCTTCTAAGACACTGATGTTTACTGTTTGAGGAGGGTACAATTCATGCCTCGTGAGTAGCCCTTACCTCTTTCTTTAAGGATTTGTAACAAGAATTTTAAAACATCTCTTCTTACTGCTAGGACTCGCTGACTCCACTCTCCCACTCAAAAATGCTTCTGAGCCACACACACATTTTACACAGGTTTTAACAAGCTCTGCGAGGCAGGCTGTTTTCCTATATGAAAGCAACACATCAGGAGAAGACTTTCTGTCCTCAAGGGAAGGCTGAGCACAGTGGGGAAGGCCAAACCGCCACGCCACAGGCACCGTGGCTCTTCATGCTGCTCCGTCTCAGAAAGTGCTTTGTGGACCTTGCTATTTGCTTTTCAGAAGATAGCTGCAGGATCTGACTCCCACATTTTGTTATGAAACAGCTTCTCTACCACTTATTCTTCCCCTTCCCAGCCTTATTTCAGAAACACAGTAAAATGTACTAGACACTTACCTCGAAATTTCTGCCCGCTTGTGCCCGTCCTGGGCCACGGTGGGGACGGGAGGTAGTGATAAAGAGGAGGTGCTACAGAGGATTACAGCCGTACTCCACACACTCCCTCACAAAAAGCTACCAGTTTGGGCTGGCAAACAGCACGGGAGCTCCTATCTGACATTAAAAGCTGACAGAGAAATGTGGCGCAGGTGTGGTGCTGGCTGCAGCTCCGGCTGGGAAGGCCTCATCTGCAGCCCAGAGCATTGCCCTGCCAGAGGGCTCAAAACCAGGGCCTCCAGCTGTCCCCGTGAGTGCCCCTCTTGCCCGTCACTCAGCCCTAACAAGGAAAATCACTGACTGCAGCCCAGGGGCCACGGCGGCCTCCTCACCATGGCAGGCAGCCCAGCAGGCCCGGCAACAGAAGGAAGCCGGAGTTTTATTTTAGCAAATAAGGAATACGCTGTAAAAGAATCTTAGAGATTGTACACTCATGATGGTATCAGTTAGTATCTGCTACCTGTCAAATATTATTACTCTAGTAGTATATTGAGGGTTGTTTTTTTTTTCCTCCAGCCTGGCTGCTACGCCAAGGGGGCCTTGCCGTACACTTGGCGCTGGTCTTCTGGCACCGGTGTCTCGGGGGCGACGTCTCCCACCACCACCGACAGAAAATGCCACTTCCAGGGGAGCAGACGTAGCTGAGATGGATAGAATCAGCACAGCAGCAGCAGCAATGGTCACCTGAGAAGCAGTTCACACAGCAGCAGAACGCAGGGGACACTCACGCCCTTTCTTGCCTGCCTTTCCCTAATAAGAGCACTACCTACACTAGAAGGCTAATCCTCGGTTCCTCCGAGGATAATTTGATTTATTATTATACTGAAACCGGGAACAACATTTAAGTGCATGCAAGGAGGGAAAAATCTGTTGACTGACTTCGCTGTATCATTCAAATCTCCAGTCCTGGGTGCCCCCTTTCAAGCACAGGGCACTTTCAGTGTTGGGATATGCGGGCAGATTAGGGGCTTAATTAGCAATTTAGTCCTGATCCAGAAAAGTACTTAACACATATTTAACTTTAAACACATGAAGAGTCACAGTAACTTACTCAAATCTACTGAAGTGAAATAAGCTAATGACATGCTTAAAGCATCCTGTGTCACCCAGAGCTGAACTGTTCTGCTCCTGGTGGGATCAAACTTCACATCCCTTGTGTCCATGAGGATTTCAGAACTCAAAAATGGGAGAGATGCAGTTTGCACCACTGCTGTGCTGCCTGTAGCAAAGTACTGCTTCCCATAAGGGTGGGCAAATGTCATGATTTATTTACAAATTAAGAAGCCACATGACCTACAGTAATGTTCACACCGTGCATAGGTGTAGAGTAACTCAGGATAAGATGCCTGCTAAACTATATTCTGTATAAATATAAACTATAACATGCATTCAGGCAAAAGCCAAAAGACCCAGCTTAACCCAGTGGAACTATTACAATTATGTCTTCACCTAGAAGAAAAGAAGGAAGATCTTAGATATTTAATGTAATGCATTAATGTAATACCCGATATTATATAATATCTTAAATGAGCGCTGCTGGTTTTTCTTGCTTTTTTCCCAACCATAAGTACAATGATATCACCCTGAGTTGAAATGCCACCTCTGCAGAGTTTCTGTAACACTGGTTCTGAGCCAGGGCTGCTATTACTGCCGCAATAACTAAACCAGACAGAATCAATGCATTATAAGGTCAACTCCCAGTCCCATGACTTTCTTAAAAGCATAAGGCTAAGAATTTAAGGAGCTAAGAAGAATTTAAGTTCATAAATGTAAGAATTTAAGGATCTAAAGTGAGACACGGGGAAACTTTATTAGTGTTCCCAAGGGTCAAAGCAAGCCAGGTGGTCTGATTTCCCTAACTTGAAAATAAATGGAAGAAAATTTAAGGGAGCAAAAGAAGCTCCTGAAGACCACTTAGCATGTGGTCATAAATTCACGCCAAGTCTTCAGAATTTGCAGCATAGACAACGTGAAACTGTGCCATCTCTGGGAATTCAGAGGCAGTCTTGCCTGAAAGGGGCACTTTTAGCCTCACTCACTGCTGAAGCTATGGGAGTAACAGGATGACATATGCAGACTTCCCACATATTAGAGGTACAATGAGTCTTTCCTCTCCACTCATATTGGTCTCGAGCCTGTTGTTATCTTTATACCGAAGATAAGAAACCAGTGACCCCTGGCATGGTGCAGTGGACCAGAAGCTTAGAGGAATTAAAAAGCTCTGGTTCTCAATAGAAGCATGAGCTGCTTTCCTGAAAAACATACAGCACATTGTGCTGGCATGTGCTCAGTTACACATTTTGGATTAAGATAGATAAAGGCATGAGTATTTTACCAGCAAGTAGTGAATGTCCAGATCTTGCTGTCACAGAAGGATGCAGAGACAGACAGTGTCAGGGAATTGAAAAAGGCATTAAACAAATACTTGGCCAACAGGTTCCAAAATAGATGTTAAATAAACTGGGTAGGGATGTTCCCTCAAGCATCCTTCATGTAAAGATTGTGAATGCTGTGAAAGCAGGAGGGGAATGGACCACATAAAATGATCTAGCTTGCGTGCTAAATATCCTCTGTCTAGGGAGTGCTATTTCCACTGCTGGAGTCTTACTACCGGACTGGATAGACCATGTGTTGATCCATTCGAGCTTTTTTTTGTGTTTGATGGACAGTGAGATGGAGAATAAACATCACCCCAAATAACAGTTTAATAACATAACAGCAGATTTCTGTCGGGTTGAGATTTTGATAGTCAAAAATAAGCAATATATAGAACCTGTATGTATTTAAAACCAACTATGATTGTCAAACCCAAATCATTAATTATTGTGAAAATTCCAGGATAGATAACTAAGCAAAAGAATAACTATATTAATATAAGCAGGGATTTGCAAATACATGATCTTATCTTACTGACCTTGAAATTTGGAAATTGACCTTGACATTGAAATTTAGAATATCTTTAGTATGCCTGCTTTTCATGATATCGCACTTCATATTTTGTACTCACAATAACTATTTATATTCATCCTCCTTTTAGTTTGCTGTCCTTTCCTTGAAATAAATAACATGCTAAAATAACAAAAGAAATTGAGAGTTTATAATTACTGTCAATCATAGGCTGTGCAGTAATTTCACAGTGAACCTGATACAAAAATTCATATACTCTGCAGCACGACAGAGCAGAGAGAGATTTCTGTATCCAGCCAAAGCTTATGAATTTCTCATTCAAGAAAAGGTTCTCTTACACTCAATTATCTTGAACAGCCACATTTATTTATTTATTTATTTTTATATTAAGAACATGCTGTGGTTTTCATAAGCAAGTAGTGATTCTTATTACTAAAACAGCCAGGCACAAAATGCAATTCTTACTGAGGGCCAGTGATACAAACTCTATCGATTTCTATAGGAATTATATTTCTATTACTTCATTAAGAATGAAGTAAACAGAGAATCAGCATTGTTTTTGATTATGGGTGATTGGCTTTTGAGATGGCAGAGCAAACTCAGGTGCCTGAATTATAGAAAAGGGAATAAGTTCTTTAACAGTTGCTGTCCATTTTTGTGTTAAGCAAAGGATGGATTGCTCTATCTGCCTACTTTGCACTGCTCCAATGACACAAAATGGATGAATTCCAACCACAGAGCATCTCTCTTTCTCTGGGGACTGTGCCAAAAACTGGACTGATGCTGGACACATCATGTCTACAGATTTCCTTAATGAGAATATTTGCCAGAGAAAGAGGCCCTTTAGTGTAGGGAATGTATGTTTTTATCTACCAGTAGGTATTTGTACATTCTTTATGAGATCCTATGACAAATGGCTTTATCACAGAGAAGTGCTTGTTCTCATTAGATATCAGATCTGGTTATACATAAGATACTTATATTTCTAATTTTAACATTTATGTGTTATTTTACTTAACCTCATAAATATCTCTTTAAAAAGACAGTATTTTTACCTTTAAGCCTAAAGTATCATTTTTGGAACTCAGAGGCAAATTGCCAGAGGTATTCATTTACAGCAATTAAGAAATTGTCTACACACTCAGAGTGATGAGTAGACTGATTAATGCCTTACAGTTTTGCATTCTACCAAAACTGAGTTCTTAGACCATGTTTGTCAGAAATCTTCTGCATCCACCACAGAAATTATTTGTCCTCTCTGAAACTGGATGTTACCATAAAAATTAAATCACTGAATTATTAGAAAATTACCCAGGAGCACCTGATTAAGTGATACAACATAGATGAAGAAAATAAGGCTTTTTTTCATGATAATTACTAACAGCTATGACACGGGTGGCCACAGAACTCTTTATTTAGTAGTAAATCAAACCATTGTTACTAAACGCAAACAATAATTCTTACTCCTTTTGATAGGAAATGAGTCCTGTCATTGACCAGAGTGAAAACAAAGCCAACCATCAAAACACTGTAGGGATGCTAGTAAGATCTCTACTTCTGTAAAAAGAACATTACAAAAGCACAATCCTGTGCTGCTGTGTCCTAATGCAAGTGACTTTGCTCTAAGCTTTGCAGTCCAAAGAAAGAAGAAAAGTGGTCTTATGAAGTCAGTGGGAGCTTTACTACAGACTTCAGAAAAGTAGTATTTTAAACAACTTATAGCATGTAAACAAAATACACTCTTGATATCATGGCATTCCTTAAAGTAACCGACTGTGCATGATACACTGTAAAATGTCTATATGCAAACCACGATGCCTATGAATGTTAGCAAGGAAGAGATACCATGCTGTGGTGCTAAGGCTCTCTGAAATGTGCTCAGGTCTCCAGATCCACTGATATCCCTGCTTTCTTCTTGAAGTTACCAAGCAGTAACACAGATCTTGGAGAAATCTTGGAAGTGCTTGTAATGCTTCCTGTATGTCTACATTTTTCATGTTCAAAGTTTCCTATGCCCTGGCAACTCTGTTTCTAGCAAAGTTTTCAGATAATATGTGTTCAGAACACCCTTTCTGTAAGAATACAAATAGTTTAGAAATACAATTGCAATATTACACAGGAAGACCTCAGAAATTAAAGACTGTTAACAGCTACAGTAGAAAACTGGAAATACTAATGCTATGAAAGGTATTTAAACTAGAATAAAACTAAAATTAAGGTGCTATTTAAGGAAACAAGAGTCATTAATTTACAAGACAGTTAAGTTATTCTTCAAACTGAAGCTTTGCTTTCTTTGTATGGAAGAGAAATCCTGAGGACACTTTAGTAAGCACATGCTGATAACTGCTGGTCATAAAAGATTGAAAGAAAAAGAAACGCATAATTAGAAAATTATAAATGTGATTTTCAAGTGCCCTGGTACTCAGCAAGTGTCTGATGACAGAGGAAATCAAATAATATAATAGATGAAATATTACCCTAAAACAGCATTCCTAAAAATTTCCAAAACCTCACAGAATAAAAATCAATGTCACATAACGAAAGAGACATTTATTTTCCTAACTCTGCTTGAATTGTTTTTAACAAACTGAAACTAGTGCAAAACTGTTGTGATTGTATCCATGCAAGGGTTCACCATTTTTTCAGTATAAACAATAGGCTAAATATACTTAGTTATATAGACTTATAGCAGCGAGATACTTCCAATCCAGCATCAGTTTCTGAAGCCAGGAATTACTGTGAAAAAAAAAAAAAAAAAAAGGAAAATAAATAGCATGCTTTGACAAACTAGCGTCATATATGAACTCTCTCAACTGAGCTGGATACGCTGGAAAGAGTTGAAAAGAAGTACAGAAATTACTATCCATCAGGACATTATCCCTTGAAGTGAAAGACGGAAGAAACACGTTTACTTAAGAAGAGGCAATCACAGTTTTTCACAGATGCTCACAGTTAACTACTTGGAGTAGAGACTTCTGAAAATATCTCTTCACATTAACAAAAAAAAAAAATGATGATCCAACATTTGACGTGAATACTAAACTAAGTTAAAAAATTTTAAGTGCAACCTTTCTTTTTAATGAGGTATATTAACTTTTGGAAAAATTTGCCTAGTCTTCTCATAACTGCATTGTAAAATCAAGTTTTAAAATTAAGATGAGAAGTATTCTGATTTTACCAAAATTATAGAAAAATAGCAAGGTAAAAGGAAAGCAGAATTTGGTCCACTATCTCTGTTAAATGGCATTTTAAGACTAGAAACTTTTTTCTTTTTCCTGATGATCAGTATCAGAATCAGTTTTCTTTAGCAAAACTGGAAGGAAAAAAAAAATCTATCCAAATTACTTATGTCATGATTTTGAATAAAATTTTAATATGTTTTTTATCATAATTATGAGCCAAATCCAAGCACGAGTCACTCTGTTGCCTTGCAGAAAAAATAATCTCAGTAAGACAAGCTCAATTTCCTCTAATGGTAGTAGGTAGAGATAGGTAAAAAAGGAAGTTCTTAGTATATTTTTTAGTTGGAGCAGGATAAATAAATATAGATTTGTCCCAGTATATAAAGTTGCTCACTGTAGGAGCTGACTATTAGTCATGCAACTTAGAAAAAATACATTTGATGCTTCAAGAACTATGCCGAGACAGACAGCTAAACAAAAGACTATTCTTAGTGCCACAGTACATTGTTCTTTCATTGCCCTTATTTGCTAAGAAATTAAAATAAAGCTTTATTTGTCATGTCAGCTTTCAATATGCTGCATTTCTCTTTACAGATAAATGATGTTGCATTATTTCTCTATCATTATGCTTGGTTAAAACCAAACCCACTATATTAAGCACTGCTGAACTGTAATGAATTCCTGGAATACAAATCCATGTTTCAATTCTTTTATCTATCTTTAGACTGGTCAAACCAGAAAGTTGATTTTGAGACATTCAACGGCTAGTCTCAGTTTGAAATTTGCTGCATGGATAGCCATATACAAGAAAGTTATTTTCTCATTCTGGCAAATTTCCAATGATTTATATTTTTATCCCATCCAGAATTGAGACAAAAAGTTGAAAATCTAAAAAAAAAATGCCCAACACAATAGAGACACTTAAAATCTGTCTTGATCTGAGAAATGTAACCTTTTGACTGCAGCACATTATCTTTTTTATCTCAACATCTGTCTGTATGGGCCAACACCTTCCTCAGGCATTGCCAATGAAGAAGGAGAGATATTATTCTATGAGGTACACTTGCACAACTCCTGTTGTTGGGAAAGAGAATATATTTATACATTATTCTGGTGGAACACCTCCTAATAATTCTTTACAATTTATTTTTATAGTAAAATAAATTTTTCAGTGTCCTGATTATCTTATGACACATTTTTCTACCTGGAACTAACCACCAAAAATTAATAGAAGAGAATTCTCCTACTTGGTGTGTGCTGTAATATAAGTGTTCAGATGACAGTATTATTTGTTATTGCTGTGGGCATGTTTTCCTGTTGTCAGTTTATCTTGCTATGTGTTCGCCTGGCTTTAAGGACTAAAAGTCAGCCTAAATTTGGCTTTTTATTTAAAAGAGTTCACAACACAGCAACAGCTGCTATGCTGTTACGTGCTTAACAGAACTGAGTAGGCTTTTTGATTTCATGCTGTCACTCCACCCTGAAGAGTTAAGGTAAGAGTAGGAGGAAGACTCTTCAACATGTAGGTAGAATATGCTTTAATTGAAGCCAGCATAAAGTACACGTATTGGCTTTTGGACAAACACCACAAAACCATGTTAATTTCCAGAATTTGGCATTGCACCCCACTCACATCTTCCACCTGCCATCTTCTTTGGTAATTTAGATTTTAAGAAATCAGGGGCAGAGACTGTACTCTCTCTCTCTCTCTTTATGTATATATATGCACACACATGCACACGTGACTCATCAACACTTGCTTTTGGGTTTGTTGATACTTACCAAACACAATCAATAAATAATAGTTTATGTCAATTGAAAGCCCTCACAGCTACACAAAGCTTGACATGCAAAAATCCACAAATGCCCTGTTTGAACCCACAGACTTATTTCATAGTCAGAAATCAGCCACTTGAGATAGTCTTTGTCTGATGACTTCTTAAAGTTGTAATTTTCTTTAATCTTTGTTTGTCTTGCGACTTTCACATTCAGCCAGGCTCCATCTTCTTTATGAAAGTAAAAGTCTTGATAATATCACTGCAAGATCTGCTCCCTGATAGTTTAACAAAGGCTGGTGGAGTTGCCTGGAGCAGTGGGAGAAGAGACTTCAGCAAAACTTGAGGAAGAAATCTGTAGTTGCTCCTCACTGCTTAAACTCACAAATTCTCACTGACTGCTCTAATCGCCTGAAATGCAGGTGCAGAGATGTCATCAGACTTAAAGTTGCACATGGCTCACCTCAGACTTTTTCTATACGCCTTATAACACCTCAAGCAAAGACAATGTTTTTGGAACTGAGATGACCATAAGCTGGAGCTCTGTGTCCAGTTTTGGGCTCCCCAGTAGAAGACAGACATTGGCATACTGCAGTGAGTCCAGCAGAGTGTCACCAAAAAGCTGGAGGGGTCTGGAGCACATGGTGTGTGGGGAAAGGTGGGAGTGCTGGGCTCGCTCAGCCTGAGAAAGTGATGATTAAAGGTGGGGGGAAATCTCACTGCTGTCTACAGCTACGTAATAGGAGGATTTAAAGAAGATGGACTCTTCTCAAATGTAGATAGCGAAGGATGAGAGGGAATGGGCATAAAGCTGGAACATGGGAAATTCTGATTAAGCAAAGGGAAAACAAATTTCCCACCTTGAGGGTGGTCAAAAGTTGGTACTGTATTTCTTCAGAAAAGATGACTATGACTGTTTGTATTGAACCAAAGATGAGTAAATGGGAAAATGCCTTGAGATTTCCATCTAAGTTCCTTAACTGTAATTTACATCTCATTCTGAGGTAAATAGAAAAAGAGAATATGAAAAAGCCTGGAAATTGTTGACCTTTCTTATTTAAAATTTAGGCAAATATCTGTGGGATGAAAATGTATGAAAGTGTTATTATTTCATCAAATTTCAAATTGTAAAAATATTCACAAGAAGTCAGAGGTGAGAGAACACACCTGTGGATATTTCTCATTTTCTTTTGGAAATTTTGAAAATCACTAAAAGGCAAATAAGGAGAAAAATCTTTTGGTCCTTATTAGTCAGACCAAATGTCCTCTGAAATGACAGAGGGTGCATTCACACTAACATTTTAGTTTAGGTCTAGAATGCACTTCTGAAGCAAATCTTTTGTTCGCTAGCACTTACCGAGTGTTTGTTTGCTTTAGGGGCATCTTGAACCTCACTGAAAATTAAACTGAAGTGGAGGATGTACCATAGAAGCTTATTAATGCACCTTAGCTGCCAAGAGCCCCAATGTGCACAGAACCAAGCTAGAGCTACTCTGCAGAAAAGTCCCAAAGTATAGGTAGTTGATTTTGAGTCATCAACACTAACTGTTTTGCTCTGCCAATGTCCTCCTATTGTGCTTCTTGACTTGCTAATGTAGACTTGGCCTGAACGGCCAGTACTGTCCCCATTGAATTCAAAGCAATTTTATCTGAGCAATGACATTTTATGGTATTTCACATAAACTCACCAGGAGTTTTTGCTTGACTTTAAGGTTAGGGCAACAAAGATTTGATTAATGACTCCAAGATGTGGTCATAAGTATAGTATTCTGGGTTAATTACAGATGAACCCAAAGTGATGCATTTAAATCTTGACCCCATTTAGCGTCAACAGAAGTGATGTAGAGTGAACTTGGAAACAACTGAATTTGACTTCTATAGGGATAAATTAATATGTTAAAAATAAGTACAGTAGCCAGAGGAAGATACTAATTTAGTTCAATGCAATTCAATTTCATAAGCTTTTCTTAGGTCCAGACAAAAAAAACCAAACCAAACAAAACAAACCCCCCCCAAAAAAACCAACAACAAACCAACTTGTTAAAAGTGTTATTAAAAGTGAAGAAAAAGAGAGTAGAATTTTTTTCATGTACACTTCTTCCCAAACTCACTGAATACAGTGATGGAAGATCAATAGGGCTGTTTCTAGCGAGAATTTTCTTAAGACTTTTCCGCAGTTATATTGGAAAGATGCCAGTTCAATATTAATACTCTACATCTGTCTTGGAGTTAATACAATAATCTCAAGTGTTAATGAGTGTGCATAGCCTGCTATAGCCCTTTTCTGACCATCTTCTATGACTTAAACCTAAGAGAATATTTACCAGCTTCCTGGTCTAAAGAATTTATCAGTTGGGTCCACAGTTCAACAGTGCTCTTAACCATAAGCTTCACACTGGAGGTACTCGGTACTTAAAGCTAAGAACATGCTGTGATTGGTCAGGATTATGTTGGTGATGAGAAATTCCTTTAAACTATTGTGGCAAGGGGTAAAAAAAAAAGACGTTTTGAAAAAGGACAAAGGAATAGATTTTGGGACACTACTTATTTTAGATTTTATATTTTATTTTCTCATCTCCTCCCCTCCCCACTGTCATTTGCCTCTCAGAAATACCCAGGAATGGAGAAAATGCTTAATTGATTTTTAAGCATTTTAATGTCACGAGGAAGAAATTTTTTGCCTCAAAGCAAGACTTTTTGACTAAATACGCCAGCAAGCCAAAAATACCACCATTCACAATGTTCTATTAATGAAGTTCCTTTTCCTATGCCATCTGGTGGATTCTCATTAAAACTGCATAGACAGGTCAAACTGCCCCTAATTTAAAATGGCATGAATGTCTGTCCAGAAAAATGGACCATTTTTTAACTTATTTCTTAGGAAAAGAGGAGGTTCTCTTCTCCAGAATTAGGACACTGGTGCAAAATTCTTAAATATATTTTAAATAATGAATAA
>VZTL01055166.1:319-12710 GCA_013400535.1 Scopus umbretta | reverse complement strand
ACAGAAGCCACTCCTGTAGCCCATCCACTACCAAAATGCAAACCACATACAATGAGCAATGAGAAACAACAGTCACTTTTGAAAGCCTGATTCATGTGTTTTAATAATTGCAGCAACAAAGGAAAGATGCAGTGACAACTTTTACCTTTGTTGTTTGTGAAAATCGGACGTACCTAATTCAGCAAGGTTTTAAGCTCCTTGAGGAGGCACAGCAGAAGATGAAAATAATATGGTTGGGTTAAATTCTAAAGGCAAAACTGACTGGAAAATCATATTTTGAAAGAAACCATCAAGGTACTCTGTCAAATTTGGTATTTCTGTCAGTGATCAGGAGAATACAGAATGTTCCTCATTAAATTTGCAGATGACGCTAAATTGGGATGGGCAGGGAGCCTATATTGGAGAACTTGATTTCAGAATGATGAAAGGCTGTTGTAGTGATTGTTGTAGCTTACAAGCTAAACGCATGTCAAATATGCATTGCTGTTGTGGGGGCAGAAGGAAAAGTGTATGAGGATTCTTAAGGGGAATTATATCTTGGAAGAGGTATGAAGAAATCTCGTACTATGCCACACATGCTGTGGCAAGACTCAAGCTGGAGGACAGTACTGAGTTTTGGAGTCTGCCCTCCCAGAATGGTAGCATCCAGTGGAGAGGGTCCAGTGGGCAACAATTGGATGATATAAGCCATTCCCAGTGATGGACTATTGCTTTAATTTGGGCTTGCCTAATCTAAAGTAGAGAAGACTGAAGAAGGATATGATGAGTCTTCAAATATTTGGAAGAATGCTGGAAACTGCAAAGAAACTTTTTTTTTTTTTTTAATGTGCCCATATAAGGAGAAATAATGAGCCTATACTGCACAGAGAAATATGATGGTGAGACATTAGGACAACTTTTCTAACAGTAAGAATACTGGTGAGCTGGCATAGGCTGGTGGAAAGTTTATATTGTCCATAGGCACTGTGGATGCATTTTCACAGTCATGTTGGATGAGCATCTGTCAATAAAGGCATAAGTATTGTTGAATTTTGGAGTTTCTGTGGATTCATGGATCTACTGTGGACTGGATCAGGGACCGGGGGAGCTCCTAGGATCTCTTCTAGCTCTATGGTTATTCTGTGTAGCTAAACACTTTGCTGAGCCCCGTCAACTGGGAGGAAAATTACTTTTCTATCAGCCTTAAAGCTTAAAAACAAGCAAACAAAATGCCAAAACAAAAGAAAGGTTCTGAGATTTAGTTCTAATAGCATTAGTAATTGTGTTCCTATTATGTTATAATAGGACAGTAGCTTGGGGAGGACAAAGCAAGTGTTTACATTGCAGGAGCACCCTTGAGCCCCTTTCCGGTGTTCGGATTGTAGTAGGGATTGTACGAAGATATAGCAAAGATCTGATTGTCCCTCCAGAAGTTTAAAACCTACATAAATGACAAGAAACAACTTGTGGATGAAGTAAATTGGTAGAATTGGATAGTGGGAGGATGAGCTCATTTACAGAAGAACAGTTATCACCCAATGCATCTCTCTTCCTGGCTTCACATTACTGGCTGGCAGTGTTTAGTAGACCTTGTGGCAGAAGCAAGCCTTAAGGTGGGATGAAATCCAAACTAAATAGCTCTTTATTTTGAGCTAAACATACTCTAATCTTATTAAATATTTAGGGGAATTTCGGGGAATTTTAGAGGGACAGGTGAGGGAGCGGTATGTATTCTCAGTAGCTGGATGAGTTCCTGCAGAAACCTGTTTCTACTGCAGAAAAGGGAGCAAGGAGTTGGGAGTGAATTCCTCCTTGTGCTTTCTGGAATGGCACCACCTTTGGTGTTGGTCAATAAGGGGCTTAGATGTGCCCAAGCATTGTCCTCCTTGAGCGTGCTGTTTGTTTAGAGACAGAGGCTTGTGTGTGCACTGTTAAGGTTAATCCACCTCCTTTCTCATGCACAGTTAAAGAAACCAATAGCTTGAAGGCTGAGATGACCCTCAGCACCCTTTGGTTTCAGAACTGATTCTCGCTGATTCCAAGTTCATCCTTGGGAAAGTAGTTTTGTTTTGTTTTGTTTTGTTTTGTTTTTTAAATATATATCTTTCTCAAATAATATTTATTAACTTATTAGAGAAGGATTTTGAAGATTAGTGAATTACCCATAGGGTTTTGTAATGAAGTGTTGAGCATTGTTGTCAATAAAACTATGAAACATGTACCTAAGTATTATATAAATAACAAACATTACTTTGGTGAAATGTTTCAGGACTGTATGTGGGGAACAGTATTTTTCTTTCTACTTTTAGAATCTGCTTTTTTTTGCATTTTATTTGTGTTTTTCTTGTGGCTATTTAAAAATCCTTGGGAGTTAAACATGACAGGTTGTACGTGAAAAGAAGAATTGCACTGGAATACGATTTACCATGTTTTTCCCATGCCATGAGTATATGAATTCCTGGTTACATAGGAAAATATTTGAACATAAAAAGCAATAATTTGGAATCAGATTGTGCAGCATGAATCATGAGACAAAATCTCATTAGACATCCAAAAAAATATTCTGGCGTTCCTGCAAGAGTGTTTTCATAAAACATTTTTTTTTTTTTCTGAAAATGAATTACTCAGAAGGTAATAATTAAAAAAAAAAGGGGGGGGGAGTGGAGGACAACCAAAAGTTGCAACCTGATTTCTAAATATGATAGCTTACATATTGTTGCAAGGAGAAGTGTATATGTTATATGGAAAAAAAACCAAATTAAATCTGTGTTTACCTTTTCCCTGATATAGACTACTCTTCCAAGGCCTCTTCTGTTCCAAAATTAAAGAAAAAACTACTTTCTTGAAGTCCCACTTCTCTTGATATAAATATAATTATTAAATAGTAGAATAAAGTAATGTACATTCTTCATGCTGGTTTTGGTTTTTTGGGTGGTTCTTTGGTTTGATTTTTTTTTTTTTTAAGCCAAAATGATACAAATTCTCAGGTCCCTCATGTTTAGTGTGAACATCATAGGTTGCTAATTATTATCTTGTTTTCTCTCTCTTCTTGTGTTCCTATGCTGAAAGCATCAGCCTGTCTTCACATTTCAGCCATCTTCTGTGGGAAATTCTGCCTGAAGTTTCCACTTCTAGATTAGTCTCACCACGATCACAACTGCAAAACACTGCAGAAAAGCCCCCATAAGTCTCCGACTGGGCTCTTGGTGAAACTGAAGTGTGTCAGAAATGAATGTGGCCATTTTTCTGAGAAAAAGAAATACTTTTTTTCTTTTCCTATCCTTTCAGCATGAGAAAAGAGATGTCAAATTTAAAATGTCTTGTATGCAAAAATATACAAAAACAGTTGCTGCTTTAGAAATCGTGCAACAAAAAAATGTAAATTCTGTCTGTGGCAGTTTTGAGCCAAAGCATCATTTTAACATGATAGAAATGGTAACTCCAAATCTTCATGGGATTTGCCTTTGAAGCTATTCAAAAGGGTAGTTCCCTGCAACTGGAACTATACTAGATCCTCAGCTTACCTATAAAATTTGACAGATATTCCAGTCAAAAAATTAAAATTTAAAAAATTTGTCAAAACATTTAACTTTACATTCTAAAATCTGTTTTTTAAATTCAAAGCAAATATCCACTTGGCAACATAGACAATTCATATTTTAAAAGAAAAAAAAAATCTTAAAGTTGACTTTTTGTTTTAAAAAATTGGTAACGTTTCGATAGTCCTCATAGGAATACGCAGGCTTTCTTCTTCCTTTTGGGAAAGGTCTGACACATCAGTTTTTCAGTACAACTTTTTGAGATCATAAACATTCTAGGAACACAGGAAATCTGTTTTCCACTCCTACATGCAGAGGCACAAACCTGTGGCCGTATGGCACATTATTTATTGAAAAAAGGCACTGTATTAATATAGTATTGTTTTACCAATATATGTACAAATAGCTACCTGAAATTAGGTAGTTAACTGTTAGCATCTTAGAGCTGGGAGCTAAGTAAAAGCTACTGGGTTGTCAATTTAAATAGTAGTCCCTGTGGTTCACCTTGCTATAGGGGTGCATTGGAGGACATGAGAAAGTTCCTAAATGCACTCAAAGGTTCTTTCAATTCTTCTCATGTGGTTCGCGTGTGTGGTTTCTTTTTTGGGGTGGTGGTGTTTTGCAGTGAGCATATTGATCTTCAGCGCTTTTTATTTTTGTTGCACTGTCTATGAACATATCTCCTAGAGTATTCCCCCAAATAACTTTTGGATACACTGGCTTACTTCAGACAAGGTTGATAGAGGAGTTAAGGCACTGGGAAGAGCAGAGACCCTGTCGATGTCCCCGTGAGGGAAAGGGCAGCAGTATGAACTTTCCCATAGTACATATCAGAAAATTCACAGGCCACAGAAGCAATCAGAAATGCTAAAATCACAGGGGATGGAGGGGAAAGGAATTGAATGTTTGTATCTTCCTAAGCAGCTATTTGAACTTTCCACAAGAAATGTGTAGGAAATCAGGCTTTGATATCTCTAGTACTTGTAAACTACTTGTTTCAATCCCTCCTTCTTCTCCTTACCCCCCAGTCTTCTGTAAATATAATAAAACCTGTTTGCAAGAAAGCTGATTCCAAAGTAAAATCTTCCAGAGTGACCTGGCAAGAATGGGGATGCAACATAGGGAATATAGTAGAAACACTGTAACGTAGCAAGGTGTCTGTGTGGCGGGAAGGTGTCTGCTTGGAGAGCGCAGCAAGGGGCTGACATTCATCCAGCACTGCAGACTGCCCCAGGACACAGAGCTGGCTACAAGTGCCTTTGTGCCAGCAGGCAACCGAGAGCTAAGTGGCCTGGGGACAGCTGTATCCGCTTTTATGTACGTTTTCTTCATTTGAGAGATCATATTATGAAGCCAGAGGGAGTGCTTCAGGCAGAATATATAAATTAACTGGTTACTGAACTGTGTAGGAGGGACTGAAGTGCTGGAAAGAGAAGCTTACAATAAAACCTCCGTCTGTGTGCTGCAGAAAGGCGTTTGAGCTGCCCAGGTCAAACCTCATGCACTATTTCCAGCAAACAAAGGTGATGGCTTAGAACAGCTCTGGAGGTTGAACCGCTGAAAATAAAACCTGGCTCGCAACACTGTTTTCTAACAATTGCATTAATGTAGGTTTTCCAGCTGACATGGGATGGAAGATTCAGGATATGAATCCAAAGACGCGCTCATATTATCCCAAAGTTTGGAAGCGGAGTTTGGATACAAGTCCGTTATAAAAAAAAACAAGTTTGTAGAACTCAAATCCAGTTCAAGCTATCAAGTGTCTTCCAAAATTTAGAGGTATTTGGATCAAGCATTTTGGTTATGGTCCGTCTCTAATTTTCACCAAATGTTCTAAACATCTACATCCCCTTTTGCTCCTACTTTTCTTTCCTGACTGTATCTTTTTCTTATTCTTGCCTGTTTAAAAATGTCAGTCAAGGTTTTACCAGGGAGTTTTATTACTTTGAAATGCTCTTCATTTTGACATCTGCTCCCCCCCACACACCTCTTGTAATCTTTTTGACAAATTTATTTTGTTCTGCAATTGCTTTTCCAAGGAATAAGCAGCAGTAGCTTTTAGTCACCTGTACAGTCCATCGCACTATCTGCTCAAAACCAGACACAGTACAAATACTGTTTTTGTGCTATGCTACCAAGAAGTTTGTGGGTTTTTTTAATTTGAAAATATCCAAGTGCATTCACGTAGAAGTTGAAGTAATCTTGGACTGTTTCTCTTTAGAGTTTTACACCTCTAATGACAATATGAATGGATGATACGAAAAATATTCTGAAAAAAATAGTCTGAAGCAGGCTATCATGGCAAGTGGGATTTTCAACAGTACTTAGTGTGTGTGTAAAATGTGTGTTTATAATGGACCTCACTTTATTAATTGATAGTTTTATTACCTATAAAAGCCATGAATCACCTCAGCCAGAGGGTTAGAAAAATACTGTCTTCCAAATCCAGTACATAATTTTTAGTAGCAGTCTTAGCAGTGCGAAGACATAGGTCACTGTACTGAAGACAATAGGAATTTCAGATGATGTATTGTAGCTTGTACACAATGGCTCTGAATACAAAAAGCAGTAGAGAAATACATATATTCTTTTTCAGGCTTGTCTATAGGTAACGGAAAGGGTGTCTGAACAACCCTGATTTTATGGGCACAACTGTAGAAATATATACGTGAAAATGGGCTGATACTGCTTCTATTCAGCCATACAACAATGACAAATTCAATACTAATATATTAATGTATATCTGTATATGTAGTGGACTCTTTCTTCTGGCACTGGGCAAAACACCTGCAATACTTTTTATCAACATATATAGAGCTTTTTATTTCTTTTTTAAAAATTATTATTTAAATACACCATCTTTTAACTTTAGGTGCTAGGAAAAGTTGAAAGCATGTTCTTTGTCACAAATAAAGTGGTGACTCTTAAAATTTAAAGAAATGACAAATTAAAAATCGGAGGAGGTGAAGAAATGAGGAGAAATATGTATCTTTGTTGTCTTAGTATCACTTTTTGCTTGTAATGACACTCATTAGTACAGTGCCTTATAGCATAGAGATTTTGGATATGCTGGTACAGTGCTTAAGCACACTCATCCAAATTTGCTTGGGATCTTCCAAGTTCAGCAGTGTTAAGCATGTACAGAAACCTTTCCTCTGCTTTCAGAGGTTATTAATAAGTTCGTATAGTCAGGTATTCAGATAGTAGGAAGTGCCATTTTGTAAGGCTGTCAACGTGAACTTAGGTCAGTCCCTTATGCATCTATATTGATACTTAATCACATAGTCACATGTTTCTCTTTTTCTGTATAATCTTTGCATTATTCAGGCCATGGGATGGGTAATATTCTTGGTGTTTCCAGTTAATCATGATTTCTTTTTTATTTTTATTCAGAGTAATTTCCTGCATTCAGGCTGTGCTTCAAATATTGAATTGTTAATTTCCTCAAAAGTGTTTGTTTTGGTTTGGTTTTTTAAAAATAATTCTTATCAATGCATTTTGAATTGTTTCAAGAACTCTCTTCTCACCATACAAGTGAAACAAAGGAAGTGTTATCTCTGGTTTGCATCCTGGAAACTGAAGTGCAGAGAGATTAAGTTAAACGTATCCATTCATTTTAGGGAAATCTGAGATGCCCAGGACCTGGCTTCTTTTCCAAGTACTATGAATTAGCTTGATCTATGCAACACAGGATAGCTGCATGTGACCAGCACTTACGTAATTCAAAAATCAGCATTCAGGTTAGGCAACCAGAAAATGAGTTAAACAGAATTTGTGACTCTTTGACAAGCTACATATAAAAGGCTTACCTGATATTTCAAAGGCCTATAATTTGAGTGGCTTTTCATAGGGATGATGAAAGGCATATCCTTGGAGCTATAGCAAGAATGGGTACTAAACTTTTCTTGTGAAACATGACCTAAACTACTTCTTTCTGCTTCCCCCTAAAAATTGCACTCTTGGAAATAGCCAAACCCTGTTTATTGAAATGAACAATAATGTGCAATTCAGCCCACAAAATAAAAGGGTAAACGATTCAAGCAATTGTAATTTTTCAGAGTCAGAAGCAAAGAAAACCAGGATTGTGCAAGAGGCTGCAGTGAACAAATCTTAATAGAAGGGGATCTGATTGTAGTGCCTGCAATAATAGACTAATCTCAGAAATTGCCTATCTCAATAGTAATAAGAACACAAAGATCAGTAGATTGTACTGCAGAGATAAAGAGAGATAGAAGGGATGCTACACCTCTCTCTTTTTCTTGTGTTCAGACAGGAATGAGTAGATTGACCACTGAGCCAGCTCCTGCAACTTCTCTGCCAGTTGATAATTGATCTGCTTACAGGGATTATGGCACTATGCACAGGGCTGTCTGGGGATGGCAGGTCAGCAAGTTGATTCCTTGAAGGCTACCAAAATTAAAAGTTTGCTTCAGGTCTGGGAAGTTTGCTGGGAGAAAAATATATGGGAAAATATCACATTTATTTGTTCCCCTTACTTTCACATCACATAGTCTCAATTCCCAAATATAATTGTATTAAGCTGAAGGGTTGGCAAATAGAAAGAAACAAAATGCTAAACCCCAAACAAAACTGGATTCTTTCCTCTTCCTATCTCACCTGGCATGACAGAAGTTCCCCAGGCAGACTTGTACAGAGCCTGTGCTTGAGAGGATCCACCAGTGCATGCCATTGCAATGTGGGAAGCAAATTCCTTTGTGGGCAGGAAGATTCAAATCTGGTTTATCCTCCCTTTCTTGCTTAGAATTTTGGGGAGGTAAAACCAGTGTTAATTCAGGCTTGCCTCTTCCACCTGCAGACCCAAAGTTCACCTGTGAAGTGGATCTGATGCAGTTTTAATTTGGGGGTTTAAGTCATTTAATTGACCATGACAGGAAACTGGAAGGGGGAAGGGAGGTATTCCTGGTATCTAGACTCTTGTCCCAGTGCAGAAACTGAGCTGATTAACTTGCCAGTTGTCCCCCTCACATCCCTCAGCAGACATTCAGACAGCAAGGGCAGAGTTTTGCCTACTTCGGCAGTGTTCTCCATGTCTCTTGGTGCATTTAGTTACAAACATAGCTGAAAGCCTACTGTCAACAGTGGTTTACCATGGAACACTGGATTTCTAAAGGGAAGGCAGTTTTGGAAGAAAGGGCACATTTTTCTATGGACAAGCTAGCCTTTTGGCGGAAAAAGCTGGGTTCTAAAAGGCTGGGATTTGAGAGCAGTGGCATCTTTAGAAAAGGCCGTCTAGCAACAAACTAATCTATGCTCCTAAGCCAAAGGGAAAAAATATGTAATTAAAAAGTCATTTGAAGGAAATAGAGTTCTGGCTTCCTGAGGAGAGAGATCTAAGAATCAAAAATTTTCATTCAGAAGACTTAGCTTGAAGCTAGAATTGCTCTTGTTGTCTAAAGTCCCAAACTAGAAAACCTTTAACTATATGAAGAACTTCAAGCATGTAATGTCAAGGTTTTAGCTTAATTTGTAAGAGGTAATTAAGTTCCCCAGGCAAATAAATAAAAAAAGAAAGCAAGTCCCACAAAAGAATATAAACCTTCCTTCTCTCTTTTTTTTTTTTTTTTTGACTTCTTTTAATTCAGTGTGAACTTTTATGCTATCTTGACTTTGCTATTGCTTAGGAATTGTAAAAGGATTTTCCTAGAGGTTTCACTAATTATGATAATGCTGTGGTTTTATCAGAATTCTTGACATTGCTTGAAATTCTTAGCTCCCTAATTTTTTAAACATGTGTCTAACGTAAAAGGAAGCACAAGAAGAGTGTCCTGTTCAAAGTACTGAACAGAGACAGAACAGTAGTCCTCTTTGCTATAGGTAGCTCATAAAAGCAGCACCATATTTTTATATAATGACAACCCAAAATAACACAGCTGAAAATTGTGTTGCTGCATAATCTGCTACATGGCATTTTTCTACAGTATATAGTTACTTAGGTGGCCCCTTCAGGCTCAGTGTTACGATCCACAGTTTGGTTTTGCAGTGCTAGATGTCAGCTTGCTAGTGCCTTTCAGAAAATGGAGAAGCCATTTGATGCTGTTCAAATCCACTGGGTCATCCTGGGATATTTCTAGGCTTACAGTCTCGGAAGGCTGTGGTGTCTGCCTGGAGTTTCTCAACAGCAGCTAACATACTCTGCTTCCAAAGTAGACCAGTATTGCTTTTACCTCCTCCGAAGAGGGTTGGATCTTGGCTTCTATAAAGACCTGATATTATTCCTGAGTTGGGGTATCTTCACACACCCTGCCCCCCTATTTTGGCCAGGTTTGAGGTTCAGCTGCATACAAGGGTGTGGGATGTATGTTGCAAGAGTGTCTTACTTTGGAATGTCTTAATTTGGAACAGACCCCAAGACAACATTTTTTTTTTCTTTAAATTAAACATATATTTTCTTCATATGGAGAAAATGCAACAACCTATGATTAATGAGCAGCTTTTCACAAGAATTAATATAATTCTGAAGTTCTAACCATTAAGTATAATCATTAAGGAATGTCTGAATAAATAAACAAATAAAGCCAGCTTTATTCTACTCCTTTTGTAACATCTATGATTCTAAATGCATGACTCTACATGTTTTTAGTGGATTTTGGCAGGTGTAGGGTTACCTGTGGTCATGATACATGGTGATTTAAAAAAAAATAAATTAGTGCATGTGGGCCTTATGTCACCCACATTTAATGCTCTCAGGAAAGAGGTAAGCATGGCAAGCTTCTGGTGGCTTTGTAAAAGCTGTTGTCAACTGTGGCATGCAATATAAGAAGTCAAATGTAGGGGAAAAAAAGCCCACAGAATGTGAGCTTTAATTGAAAGCTTTATCGCAAGGGTCAAGGCTAAAAATGCACAGTCAAACTTAACTCTGGAAGTTTTTTCCCCAATGCTTGCTTTTACATTAAATATATAATTTGTTAGTTACATTAACTTCTACTGTTTTTTAATATACGATCACAATAGTCAGCTGCTACAGGCTTTATCCTGCTATGTAGTCTACAGAATGTGTTTATTTATTAATATAAGTAAACCTAATGAAGCTGACAGGACGCTGATTTATGGTAGTGATCAGCCTGATATTCTCGTTCTCCTTGCACATGGGGAGGCACTGCCAGCACAAGGTCAGCTGCTTGCAGGCTAATCCCTGCCTGCATCCCTTTGCCAAGGGCAAAGCTGCCCCTACTATTCCTAACCCCATCCCAAAATACGATTTCTTGTAAAGCGGGCTTACGCTGTGATTCACTTTGTGGTGGGATCGCAGTGTGACTCACACTTCTCCAGTCCCACTGTGGTCATCTCAGACTGGGGAGTGAAGGGAACACGTGGTTAAAGAAGAGGAGCCAAGAGGTCCATCTAACCTGACAGTGGATGAGCTGTGTGAGCTTCTGGAAAACACGTCACCCCCTTATGCTTCACCAAGCTTGAGGAGAGTGTGAATGTGCAGCATTCAAAATCCACGTGCTGAACCTGAGCTGGGCTGTTTTGGATAACTGAGTTGTACAAAAGCAGCAAAATGAAGTTATTCTCCCCTTGGAAACTCTTACTCTTGGAATAAAAGGTTGCTGGGCATATTAGGTAAAAACCCTAAGTTTGTTATAGGTTGTTGTTCTAACAGTAGATGCTTGTAATCAATCTGTGACTGATGTTTATGTGTATAGACTCCAGAAGATGTCACTGGCAAAAGGACCCAGATTTGCAAAGGTACTTGGGGTTGTTGCCTGTTCTTTTCAGGATGAACCTGATTCACCATGAGCGTGAGAAGAGCCGGTAAAAAAGGTTCAGGTTTCCTCAGTACTCTTATAAGTGAAAGATTACTGTGTTGGTGAAGGACTGTATCAGGGCCTAGGAAATAATGCCTCGTGATAGAGATGAGGGAAAAAAAAAAAAAAATTCCTCTTATTCATAACTTTTCCCTTGAACTCTTGATGATGCAGTTTAAGTGAGACCCTATATTCACAAACTCTTAGTTCAGGGTCGGCGAGAAAAAGCACACAGTCTCTTTCACTCGTTCCTGGACTGTTCCACTGTTCCATGCTTTAAGTCTCTGTAAGACATTATTTGGTTTCCATTCATATTCTATCATAACTCATACTTTGATGTTTTTAAAAGTAATTCTCCTGTCCAAGTGCAGATTGCTAACTCTTACATAATGCTCCACTGACGTAGTAGCGAGACTTTTCCAGCCTTGCTGAATGGGTCATTGTTAATATTTCAGGGAGGGTTTGCATTTTGTACTGCGACTCTTGAATAGCTGGGTTATAATATTAGCAATACTACCTCAATATGCCATCCTGATATTTCACAAGTTTAACTTACTGAGTTGAATGTCTACTCTTGCTGGGTTTTAAGTTTCTCCTTCATAATTGTCATTCCATGAATCACTGAAACAAGCCCCAACTTGGTATGAATGATCTACCCACCGCTTGCTTATAAAGATATCATTGGCACTGTTTCAGCAGTTATGCTCAAGGGTTTAGCTGGAACATTTCACCACACTCAAAAAAACCTGGCTGCCAGGGGTTTGACACTTGTTAGCCACTATTTTTGGTACATTCTGAGTAACTAAGAACAATCTAGTCGCAATACAGCCTCTAGTGATTCCTTGGTCTGCCAGCTATAACAATCTGTATGTATTTCTGGACTTAGTATTTTTATATGAAACTTTTACTCTTAAGTGAGGGGCACTTCAGCTTGACTTTATAAAAATCTCCTTGGTTCAAGTAAGCTTTGTTCTTCCTGTCATAATTGATCTCTCAGTTTACAACTTGGACTCTACCTTAGAAGATCTTTGACTAGTTGTTCTCATTCTCATGTCTTTCACTTCTGTTTCATGGGTATATATACAAATAAATTGAAAGTCAAAT
>VZTL01055164.1:100765-135209 GCA_013400535.1 Scopus umbretta | reverse complement strand
GCGGGGGAGGAGCGGGGGGAGCCGTGACCGTTGCCACGCCGAGCGAGCGGGGACCAGCGGCTGCCCCGGCCGGGGCCGGCGAGCGGCACCCACCCTTCCCGGGTCCCTCGCGGCGCCGTCGTGCAGGGCGTCCCAGGCTGCCGCGGAAAATCGTTCCCTGATGATGCATCCGAGGAAGCCGGCCGTCAGAGCGATGGTTTGTCAGATTGGGGTTTTGCCATCTGAGAGGACTCATTGCCACGCTGGCTATTTTATTAAATCATTAAAAGACACTTCTTTAATAGTTCCAGAAATATCAACTTTTCATGTGGCTGGGGCGGCTTGCTGCTCTGCACCTGGAAACGGCACAAATTCTCTTTCAGGTTCAAAGCAGTCTGGCTTCTGATACACCGCGTGTAATTAGAGATAATTGAAGCGAGCGCGTTCAAAGGAGCCCGAGGACCGGCGGAGCGGAGGAGCTGGCTGCGCTGTCGCCCAGCACCATCTGCACCGCGCAGTCCGACCCACCGTGCCGGGGCCGTGCCGAGCCCCGCCGGCCCCGCGACGCCAGCGCCGGCTGAACCCAAGCGTGCGGGGCTGATGCCGCAGGTCTCGGCAATGCCGCGGTAATTTCTGGCGAAGCCCCGCAGAGGGACAGCGAGCCGGGGCGAGGACGGCTGCACTGCAGCCCGGAGATCCCGCAGCTTGTCCCGACAAGACGTTGTTTGTGTGCAGAGATTAAAGTCTCCTGTTCAGTAGCAGGAAAATGCAAATACTGTTTAAACAAGCTGTTAATTGTTAAACCACATTATTTAGGGGTAATAATCACTGGAACACCTTGTGCTGCTAAAATGAGGCCAAGAGCTCTCTGGTCACGGGCTCCACAAGAGGAGGATGTGTCTTGTTTACAGGCTGTGTCTGATGAAAACAAGCAAGCGGAGACATGGGAACAGGGGGAAAAAAGGAAATTACCGATGTGGAAAAGGAGAGGGTCCAGGGCAACAGCTCTGGTGGCCGTGCCTCGGGTCCCATGGGGATCCCACGGAAAGGGAGACCCCCGGATGGAGAGGGAGGGGGTGGGGATGGAGAGGGTAATCCTGCAGATGGAAAAGGTGATCCTGCCAATGGAAAAGGCTAATCCCACCGATGGAAAAGGTGATCCCGCCGATGGAAAAGGCTGATCCCACTGGCTTGGCCACATGCTGGGAGTTGCCACGGCTGACGGCATGGGCAGGCGCCGGCACCTTTTCCTGAGGCCAGGGAAGTTCTCGGCTGGTTGTCACCACAGGAGCAAGCACCTCGCCCTTGCCTTGCACCCAGACCCCTCTGGTCCCGCCGCGTTTTACGTTTGTTTGCCATGGACCCAGGCCTGGAGGCAGCTGTCGCCAGGAGGGCTCGCCTGCGGGATGGGTGCTGTTGGGCGCCCGGTCCAGCTGGTCTCCTTCAGAGCCCTGGTGACGGCGTCGAGGCTGGCACAATCCTCGGCAGCTCAAAGCCCTGGGGAATCCCTGTGTGAAGGCTGAGGAGCAAAGCCTGCTCTCCCTCGCACAAGGAAAGGAGATGTTCGGAGACTCCCGGCAGAGTGGCTTGCAGCCTCTCCCAGCGGGTCTGTGGGTTCAGCCACAAGCGGAGGCTTCGGGCATCCCCGTGCAGATGCTGCCAGTCCCACCTTACCCTGCCGGGACATCGCTGAGGGGTCTCTGGCCAAGAGCAGAGCCTCCTGAGCTGGGTGATCGAGCAAGGCTGCAGGGCACTGTCCCCAGGGACCAGCACCCAGCGCTCGCCCTCTTCGCTGCAGATGGAGAGCGGGTCGCGCCCGCGGGGTGCATCCAGCCGTTGGGCTGTCGGTGCTCCGGGACACACGCACAGGGCTTCGAGATCCACCACGACAGAGCCGAGCCGTGCCAAATTCCCGTGCCAAGCCCGTATCTCCCCATCTCCCTGCCGGGAGGAGGTTTTGGCAGAAGCCGCGCTCTCTCCCCATGCCGCCCGCCCAGGGGCTGAGCCGCGGAAGGTGTTTCCTACACAGCTGCGGCAGGAGGGAAGAGATGGGAGCAGCCGCCCGACCCAGCCAAAAAGGGACCCCCAGCTCCCTCGCGCCGGGGCAGAAATGGTGCAAAACACCCCAAAGGGTGCTCTGCAAAAGCCCCGACCCTTGCACCCCGCGCCGTGGGGCAGCTCCGCGCCCCGGCGCCGCAGCACCCATCGGCACCCGGCGGTCCGCGCGTGGGGACACCCTTCCAGCACGCCGGGATTTTTTTTTTTTTCCCCTGGCTTTGGGGAAGACAGAGAAACCCCCAGGCAGAAAGCGGCTCGCTTCAGAGCTGGGTTTTGACAACCAGGAACTCATGTATATTTTGGATTTTAATCCAACGCATCTGGGGCCATGTGCAAGATGTAATTTAAGGTCCAGCTCGGGGTCCAAATGTTCTCCAAGTGTGGAGGTTTTGGCACTGAGGTTTTGGTTTGGTCCCAGCTTTCATGGCAAATTGAATAATCATATGAGGGAGAGGAAAGGAGAAAGAGCAAGAGGAAAAAAAAAAAAACAAAACAAACTATCGACAGTTCTTCCAAAAGTGGAAAGAACCAAAACACATTTTGGCTTCATCAGCTCTGAAGCAGAGTTATTTCCCTCTAGATCTGGAACAGCCTTTCGAACAACATTTTTCAATTTAGCTTTTTATTAAAATAAAGCTGTGCCCCGGCAAATCTGCGCAGAGCTGCCGCCTGCGACCATGGAGGTTCCCCGCGTGCTGCTGTGACCGTACCCGGCTTTATAGCTCCTACTTGTGCTGCTGGCATCCAAACAAACATTTCCTTCACCGTTTCAGAGGCCTCTGGGAGTGGCTGGCTAGGAAGTACGGAGAGAGATCCCTGTGCACATATTTAAATCACCTACTGTTGTGCTAACTTTCTGGCCTTGTATATCTTTTAATTATTCCCATGTTTATAGTTTTCTGCGGCTTAAAGGATTTTTTTTTTCCCCCTTAAATGCATGTTTTCCTGACAATTAATCCTGCTGGCTGCAAAAGCGCAGATGAAGAGCTGGAGACGGAGACGAGCCCAGCCCCGAAATCCAAACCTCCCTCCTCACTGTGGTGCCGGCGGCCAGTCCCAGCTCAGCCCTGTCCCGGCTCAGCACCGGGACCAGCCCCGGCTCAGCCCCATCCCGGCTGAGCACCGGGACCAGCCCTGGCTCAGCATCAAACCCCCTGCCCCGTGCATGCCCCGGAGTCGGAGCCCCCAGGCCAGCGAGCCAGGATCCGGCCAGCCCAGCCGGTGGTGCAGCAGCCTGGTGCAGCCAGAGGTTGGGAGCTGCCAGGGTTTGCCGTGGAGCGAAGGCTGGGCCGGTGGGCAGCCGTAGGGCACGGGTCCCGTGGGCTCATGCAAGCCCAGAGCCTCCCGTGCAAGCTCAGCTTCGATGCTCGCGTGCAAGCGAGCAAATTAAAACCATGGCTGGGCGCCCTTCCCCGCGCCGCTGGCTCTCCCTGCCGCCAGCCGAGGCTCACGCAGACCTGCTCGGCGGTGGCCATGTCCTCGCCCTCCCCGGGGGGCCCAGCCTGTCCCCCCCCAGCCGGTCCCAGAGCCCGTGCAGCAGCCGGGTGCTGCTCTCTGGGGGTGCCTGGGGGGGGCCGTGCGTGCTCGCCGTGCTCTCCACCGCAACAGCCAGGCGGGGGGCCGCTTGGCTTGGCTGCATTGTCGCCTGTAACGGAGAAGCGAACCGTAGCGCTGCTGCTGCTGCCCCTCGCTGAGCCTTTCCGGCGGGGAGGCGGCGTGCGATGGCTCGAGAAGGAGGGTGCCGGTGCCCCAGGGGACCCCCAAGCCCAGCCGGGGTGCGCAGGAGGGGTCCGGAGAGGCTCGTGCACTCAAGCAACCCTCGACATCCTCAGCCTCCTGCCACCCAGCCCCGGTTCGGAGCAGGGTATGTCCCCGGCGCCCCTGCAGCCGAGGCCTCAAAGCATCCCAGGCGTGGTTGGAAACCCTGGGGAGTTTGCTCCAGCACAGCTCGGCCAGGAGCACGCGTCCCAGGCACCAGCCAGCAGCAGGCTGGGCCGGGGAGGGCGGCCCCGGGCGCGTCCCACGGCTCACGCGTGGGTTTTATTTTCCTCGCAGCCCCGCAAGGCAGCAGCGGGAGGGGAACCCCAGGCCTCCCCCCAAGCCGGCCGTGGCGTTTCTTGCTTTGACTCATCCCGCATCCTGCACAGTGCCCGGCTGCGCGGCTGGAAACTCCCACGGCACACGTGCACGGGCACGGGGCGGGAAGGTCCTTCGCCGAGGGCAGAGGTGCAGGCAGACTGCCAGCCCCTGACCCCACTGCACCCCCCGGCTGCGGGTCCCAGCCCCACCGAGCGGTTATCCTCTGCACTTTTGCACCTGAGGCAACCCCAAAAATAACCCTGAGCTTGGCCCAGTCAGTGGGGATTTACACGCGCGCAGACAACCTGGGACCTGGCTGCTGGCCAGGGCGAGAGCACGCAGAAGGTGACCCGGAGGGTGCCAGACGCCCACAGGGCACCGGGTAGCTGGGACGCACGGCAGGCTGCGGACCCCGCAAGCGCCCACCCCCTGCCCCGGTGCTGCGGGCCCCAGGCTGGGAGCGCTGCCCTGGGGTGCTCATCACCCCCTCCGCTGCACCGGGCTGCCCGGGAGCCCTTGGCCCTGCACCGGCCCCGGTGCCCCGCAGCCCTGCTAGCCTCCGAAGGCAAGAGGGAGGCGTAATCTCCTGATAGCCACCGAAGACTGCGTAAGGAGGCGTAACCTCCTGATTTGGGGCACACCGCCCTGCCCGGCGCTCAGCCCACCGGCCCCGCTCCGAGGCAGAGCCCATCTGCCTCCCTGCCAGCAGCCAGGGGATTCCCAGGGGGTTGCCGTATCCTCTCTGCCAAATTTCACTGAAAGAAGCCTCCTCTGGGGCGGCAGGGACGTTACGGCAGGCTCTCTGACCACCACTCGCCGGCCAGAGGCCCTCCTCTCACCGGGAGGACGGGCGGCCGAAGAGGGAACCTCTGGAAAAGAGACGGGCTTGCCTGTCACCGCCGGTGCTCGTCCTCTGGCTGCAGGCTGGTCTCCTTCACCAGCCCACGCCTGAAGACACCCGGGGCCACAGACGCCCCGGTTTTAAACACCCCACTTGTAAAGCTGGACCTGAGCCCCTGCACCCGTGCAAAGAGCGGCTTCGGGGTGCAATGGGGTGTCGGGGCCAGGTACCAGCTCCCGCAGTGCCCCCTCCATCCCGGCGCCGCATCTGGCCCCTCATTAACCAGCACTTCCCTGAAATTAGATGGGAGGCTTCTGTTAATCGGCTACAAACCATTAAGTCATTGGCCGAGCTACTCTCCTGCTACTTTTG
Source organism: Scopus umbretta (assembly GCA_013400535.1). Classification (NCBI taxonomy): domain Eukaryota; kingdom Metazoa; phylum Chordata; class Aves; order Pelecaniformes; family Scopidae; genus Scopus; species Scopus umbretta. The sequence goes on along the minus strand of VZTL01055164.1, from coordinate 129,880 downwards.
CAAGGAATTAGGCCTCTATAAAATCAAACAGCATGAATCTTAAAGATTTACACGGTGCTTTTTTAACAGTTTTCAGTATATTTCAATAGTTAATAAAACTAAATGCTGCTTTGTGTAAAAGGTAATAGATTACAATCTAGTGTATTTTACTAGCACTCAGTGTGTTCATCTAACACCTAATACGTTAAAGTTGGAATCTATGAAAAGCACTTTGTGGAGATTAAAAGCAGATTTATCACAGATGTGCCTCAACATTATGCTTGGCTTGAACCATTAGACTCCTGGAGTTTAAAGGTTAGACTTTAATGACTTCAAGGAAGTCGGTTACTTTTTAAAGCCTTAAATAAGCAGCTAAGATACTAATGCCATTTACAAAACAGGGAAGACTGGTTAAGTGCTGTTCAGAGGATGCAGGAGTTACCACTTCAATGTCTGCTCTTTAAATCGCTTTGAAGCAGATACATCTCAGCACAGTAGTTTAACCCTCATGCAAATTAATAATATGTTATTTACTAGATGAAAGCGTTTCCTTGAAAACTTTGGTGGCAGGGCTTCGCTTCCAGGTCTGCGCTCCCCAGATCCCGAAGGATGGGAGCGATTAGCTGTAAATTGCGCTGCCTGATTGCTGCTGTTTGCAGAGGGCAGGAGGAGGGAAGGGCGGCCCAGAGCCCGGCTGCGGTTCGTGGCCACCTTATATATTCACGCAGAGAAAATGCTACGTACGGGGGAGTATCAGCCTCAGCCTCTGCGTGCTCCCGCGGCGTTCACGTCCCTTTGCAGAGGAGGTCCAGACCTCAGCCCTGATGCAGCAGTTGCCAGCGGAGGAATTCGCTGCCTCTCCCCCTGCGTCTGAAGCTGCTGTGGCTGCTCATTGCAGCTCTGCTGCCTGCTAATGGCGCGGGTCCCTGCGGGCAGGTCTCCGGCACGGCCAGCAGCTTTCCGTGCCCGCATAACCCTGCCCTCGGAGACACGATGGCAGCGCCGGGGCTGGGAGCACGGCCACGGCACGGCGGCAGCCTCCACAGGCAGCCCGGGTGGCACCCGCCCAGGGACGCTCTTCTGCTCCAGACGTTCCTCCAGCAGGCACCACGCGCGGCTCCTGGGGAGCTGGTGGGTGTCCTGGGAGGTTCCTCTCCTGCATCCAGGGCCCGATGACCTGCAGAGGCCCTGGATGGGTCTGTTCCTCGACGGGGGAATCAAATCAGGCTAGAATACATTTTGCAGAGCTGGGGTGATTAACATCCAAGACGCCTGCGTGGGGTAACCCGGCCTGCATGCCACGAACAGAGGGTTGGAGCAGCACTGGGCACGTCGCTGGGAGAGCCACTCACACACCACGGCGCTCGTTTTTGGTGCTTTCTATGGTCTTGCACATTTTTCTGCCCTAAGGACAGCCGCCGCCGCGGCGTGACAGTACTGGCAGTGCATCATCTGCATTGGGGACATATTTTCCAGCAGCAGATCAATGAACCCTTGTCCTTGTGCTCCACAAAATGACTCAACTTGTCCTTTGACTGGCTCGGGCGATGCTGGTGAGCGTTTCCCCCCGTTTTCGTGTATTCCCGGTTCCTTGTGCAGTGGGGGAGATCAGGAGGAGGCCCCAGCTCGCAGCCCCCCCGCTGCTTCTGCTTCTCCCCGGCCACTGCTTGCACGCACGGGCGTCCTGCTGAAATCCTCCGCGAAGGTTTTCCCAGCCAAATCTGTGGAATCGTAAGATGACCGCAGAAAATTATGCTGATAATGCTTTAAAAACCAAGTATTGATCTTCATAAATACTTTGCGTGTATATGGTATGAAATAAATACTTTACAACAAGGTATGTATCATCATTTCTTCTGTCCTGAGGGCAATGACTCTCATTAAACACTTACAGATATGATTAAAATCTAACCCCAGTTAGATTTTAAACATTAAACATTCCAGGACATCCTTGACATATTTAGGAAAGCACCTATACGTGTGGTGATCGGTGGATAAATGACATTAGACATCTAACTCAAAGCGCTCTCGTTGCCCGCTCCGTATCGGGCAAAGGGGCTGCGACCGGCTCCCTCCAAGGCTGGTGGCAGGGCGCGTTCCCCACGCGGGGCTCCAGACCTTCCGCGTTTTCTTTTTTCACAACGTTTTGGGATGTTTGAATTAGCACAACTTCCTAGCGGTGTTTAAACAAATAATCACGCTGCCATCCAAATTTCCTTTTTTTTTTTTTTTTGTTAAAGTAAGAAAACCCACCCCGAACCACACACCCTTCCTCTGATTTCATGTGGATTTCACTGGTTAGGCCGTGCCTCCTGACGGCGATGGTGCTTGATATCAAGCCGGGCAGGGGCTGAACGCTCGGTGCCGATGCCTGCTCGCTGTGCCGTGCCGTGCGGGCTGGGCAGGCAGCGCTGCGGGCAGCGGTGGGAGGAAGCGCGTTCGGAGCGTTGAGCTCGATGTGCAGGGAAGAGGATGAGCAGCTCGACGGGCAATGTAGGTCAAGGAAAAAGCATATGGGCTTGGGCCGTGTCAGGGTGACTTTTGTCTCACGCCACTGGGTTGCTTGGGTTTTTCTTTTTTTTTTTTGCATCCTTTAGTCTGAAAAGATAAAAATAATTCAATAGTTAATAATTTACAAGGTAGTAACAAGGCCAGTCTCTCTCAGGTGGGATCAGGGCACCTGGGTGCTCATTCCCAGACACTTCAAGAGGTCCCACCTTGCTGGAACACCAGGCACAAAACCAAGAGCAGAGCGCCCAAATTCAGCAGCGAGCAGATTTTCACAATCGAAACCTCAAAAGGAACCAGAAGCCTATTCTTCAGATGGCTGTTGACACATTATTTTTTAACAATTGCGGTAATTTGTCTGGTATGCTCGTTCTTTTTCATCTTCCTCGTTTTCAAAGCGATATTACAGAAATATAGGGAGAGAAATTATCCCTCTGGTATGCTGGTTGCAGCCTGGGCAGCGCTCAGCCCTGCTCGGCGGGGAGGTTAGTGGGTGCTCTGCAAGTGCAAACAGCCTGACTCGCCGTTGCAGCCCGTATTCAACCTTCTGCTCTTTGATGGAGATCTTTGAAGTCACCCCGAGATGCTGCAATTAGCAAGAAATAACACGCAGCGTACAAACTTCGTATTTGAAACTCTTTCCAGGCAGAGTTAACCAGTTGCTAAAGGTTTTTCCATGTTGCAACGGCTTTGCCTGGGTTGCCATTGCAAAACCATTACCTGCTGTAACACCACGATTTCAGAAAATGAAGGAAACCAGAGGATTTCTCCCGAAACCGTATAAAAAGCAGCACCCTCCAGAAAGGAGGTATTCCAAACGTGAACAGATTATTAGATTGCTGTATGCGTACCTGTTACTAATTCAAGGTCTTGCGCTGTAAGAGGCTCTATACCTCCTCTTAGGTGCTGCTTCTCCGTAGCTACTGGTGGCATTGCAGGCCATCAGAACGGCTCATGCCCGATGGGGACGTTCTCAGCAACGAGCAGAAATGGGACTTAAAAAAAGTCGACCTGGGCAGCCTCTGCCTGCGCGGAGCCATTGACAGCACCTCGAGTGCGTCTGCAACTTGTGCGGGTCCTCTGTGGTTTCCATTTCAGTGGCGTGGGTGCAGCGTGATGCCGGTGGCTGGGGATGATGCCGGTGTCTGGGGATGATGCCGGTGTCTGGGGATGATGCCGGTGTTAGGGGGCAATGCCGGTGTTTGGGGGTGACACCAGTGTGGGCATAGTGTGCTGGTAGTGTCGGCAGCAGAGACCGTCCGTGGGGCAAGGTGTGAGCCGTCCCGGTTGGCAAAGGCTGTGTGAGCGGTTGGGATGGAGGCGTAGGACCAGGATTTGGCGCTGCCAGCTGGGAGCAGCCTGCCTGCAGGCAGCCCAGGAGCCGTGCACGGCAGGAAAGGTGCAGCCCCGAGTCCACCGTCAGAGAATCGCTTTTGGGAAGCGCAAGCCAAAGCCGGGGTCACGCTGCTGCCCCACGGAGATGCCTGACGCGTGGGACTGGGGGCAGCCGGCACCCAAGCCCCCTCCTGCCCCGTGCACGGCACGTGGGAGCCGTCTCCACAGGCTCAGACAAGGCCCCTTCTTTCTCTGTTCCCGCGGGACCGGGCTCCCTCATGCCGGGACATGGTGCTGGGCAGGGAAGGACCAGGCTGGGGCTCCATCCCCTGCACCCGGCGCTCGCCGGCAGCACCTCCCTGCCCGCCGCGGTGGGAACCAGCCCTTTCGCTCATGTATGCAGATGGAAATTTGCATCGGTCCATCATTAGGCGGTAGCTCTCATTTAAGGCAATAAAGGTGCTTAATTTCATAGGGAAAACTTAATGGAGCACTTAGTTCCCATGCACTGCTTCCCTGACATTTTATAGTCCTTGAAAGTATAACTTAATAACGGCCAGAAGCTTGAATCCCCAGGTTCTCCTGACCCCCTCAGGAAACAAAATAAAGCCGTTTGGAAAAAAAAGAGCAGGTGTTGTGGAAAAGTCAGAAGATGCAAATTCTTCCTCCTCATTAATTATTGTATTTATTCCACGATTCCACCTGTTCATATGACGTCTCTCCCTCACGGAGACTTCTCACAGCAGATTAAAGTGCACTTTTATCATTATTCTGAAAGGCATTTCATAAGGGAACATTAGTTCTCCTACATTATTCTCGCATGTTATAAAAAGTGTCTTTTTAAAATATTAGACAGCAATCGAGATTAATTTAAACCACATCAAACATGCACGGCTGGTTTGCTGGAATATTCAGCCTCACCAGCACATGCTCCTCGATGCACCGGCCGCGGGCAGAGCTACACTTGGGTTTCCAGGATGGTGAGCAGCCCGACCTCCAGGAGACAATGGAGCTGCAGGGAGATGACGGTGGTCCCGGCTCTGCTCTGCAAACTCCAGCTAGAGAAACGCAGAGGGATTTCGACCATTGGAGCAAGTCTTATCCAAGTGCTTGGGGCCCAGGGTTGCATCCCCTAGAGAAGTGGTGGACCTCAGCCGGGCGTCTCCTCCAAGCACCGAAACGCCTCTGGGCACCGGGCTCCCAACACCGACGCTAAGGCAGAGCCGAAGGCAGCGTCAGGGCAGGGCGAGGAGGTCCATCACCCATCCCCAGGAGAGCCAGATCGTTTTCCTGGCACGACTTCCATCACTACTGCTGCTTCCGCAGGCCTGCGTCCCACCACGGGAGATGCTCGGACCTCACTGGCATGACTCTTCGTCTACCGTTGGCCTGATACTCGCCCCGCGTGTTGCAGCCCAGCGGGGCCGGACTCGGGCAGCACTGTTGCTTTTGGAGGAACCAGGACCGTGGAAAATCCAGAGTCACAACCACTTCCCCAGAGCAACGGAAATTTTTAATCCTCATTCATTTTCATCCGAAGTCATTTCTCCAGGGGCAAAAAGTGTATAGTGCTTTTAAATATGAATTTATAGTCTTATAGTGCCTTCTTTATCAACTCGGCAAACAAGGACTTTGCACTCAGATCTCGTGGTCATTTCGAGCTGCAGCGTTTTATCGCGCACATCAGAGCAGAGCAATCTCCCCTTCTCGCTGCCCGAAGGGCCGGATTCAGCACTGCTTCGCTTAGCATTCAAGCCACATCCTCCTCATGGAGGACCTATCAGCCAGATACCTGAAAACACATTTTCAACTCCAGTGAGCAATTGACTTTCAAAGCTTGTGATGCTTGTCAGCGTGTCTCCTAGGGCAACAAACAAACTCCAGAGAGCAGCGAGCCGGGCTTCCCGCAGAAGAAAAAGAGCACGAAGGTAGAAGATTCTGTTTGTATTTTAACACTATTTATGGACTGTGCAGTACTCAGAGGAGAAAAAAAAAAAAAAAAAGAAAAACACAGAACAAACCTTTGGTCTGTTTTGCTGGGTGGTGGCCGTGTCAAAGGAGCATCTTCCTGGCGCCTGTGGGTACCGGGGAGAGGCCGGTCCCCACGCCTGGGCAGCAGCGGGGCTGTGCGGGATCAGTTCTGGCACAGCGCACGGGAACACACGTCTGGAAGTTCAACAGCTGGAAGGAAAGCTGACCCGAGCCGGAGGGACAGCGACCAACTAGGGATGCTTTTGGGCCTCTCTTCAACTTTGCACAGCTCTGCGAGTGCACGTGCGAGGCTCCCTGGGGACGCGGGGCTGAGGCAGAGCGACGCGCTCACGCAGAGGGCCGGGTAAAGGGCCGGCATCACCGGGGGCCGCCGCAGGCAGCCGTAGGCAGCCCCTGCCTCCGGGGCAGCGGTGCAGGATTGCTGCCGCAGCAGGAGCCGGGCGGCACTCAGACATCTGCCCTGCAGGTAGCAGCAAAGCCAGGGACCAAACCCCTTGCGGGTCTCACCCGAAGTTACTTATTTGAAGAGAGAAAGACAAGTGGGCTGCGATATGGGGCTGCCTCTGTGCATTTATTCCTGCAGCTGGAACCTGCCCGTTCAAGTGGACTGAGCCTAAAGCGGAGCCCCCATCCCCAATTCGTGGCTGTGCTCTGGTCCCAGCGACCCGGGATCCCGCTCTCCCGGGCTGGGGGTCTGCAGGGCTCCCCGGGGTGCCGGGGGGTGCAGAGGAGGGACGGGGCGGAGGTGGCACCGGGCTCGGCTGCTGGAGAAGCGCAGCCGATGCTCCCAGTTCCTCGTGTGATTCCCCCTCGGCTTCCCTGCTTACAGGCCCAATTTATAGAAAGTATGAGAAGCGTCTCATTCCCAACGTCAGGCGTGGGATGAACGCTCCCGTTTGCCACGTGTTTTCTTAGATCCTTAAGACACCAAACAGGCACCTAAAGGAGCTGCAGTTCGGCGTCTGCCTCCCCGGGGCGGGGGGCTGAGTGCTGGGGGGCGCAGCGGGAGCCGGGAGCAGAGGGAGGGCTGAGGCCGGGGGGAACCCCGCTTCCCACCGCCCGGCCATGCCTGCGGCGAGCCCGGGGACTCCGTGCCACGGGGCTGAGCTCCCGTGGCTAACGAGGACCGTTTATGTCAACGTTATTACCCGATTCACTGCTGAGTGACACATTCTCCGTAAAGTTCCTGTTATTATTAAGATCTCTATTACCGGACTATCCAGGCATGAATCTGAAACTCCTGAGCACGGGACAAAGAGCAATATCCATGCTGCTCAGCCGGCTTTTGCAGGATAGCACGCGACGCTGCCCTCCCTTCCACGCCTGCGTAAGCTTTCCCACCCCGTGCTTTCCAACAGGGTGGCAGGTTTTTGTGGAGGAGCCCCTCGTGCAGTAAGAGGACACCTGCCAAGGGGGCTGCCACGTCTGCAGCCTCAAAAATGCCCGTAGGTGCCCCTTCCCGTGGTGCAGAAGGGGTTTAATGGGAGCAGGGGGCTGGCAAGAGACACGGACAGTCCCGTGGGGCTGGCAGGAGGGAGGAGGACAGGGCAGGAGTGAGGGGAAGGGGAGAGGAGAGAGACACGGCTGGGCATCAGCAAGGCGAGAGGACGCAGGCTGGTGTCTGCTTTCCCACCAGGACACACAGAGGGCAGGGAGGGACCGGGGCGGTGATGGGACCTTTTACAGGCCCCGGGGTCCCCAAGGACGAGCATCCCTGGACCGAGGGTCCCACCTCTGCCCCTGAGCCCCCACCGGGCAGCGGGTCCTCCCAGCAGGACACAGGGATGCGGGACCCAGGATGGGGCTGGGTGCAGGACGGAGGGACATGGAAGTGTCCCAGGGCCCGGGCAGGGGTCCCGGCGTGGCTTTCCCAGCACACGGGAGACCGCAGGCGGCTTAAAGCCAGCGTGGAGAAAAGACCAGCGCGGCCCTGAGCGGTGCGGGTGAGCCAGCGGGGTCGGCTGATGCTCACTAAATGTTTCGTTGAAATGTTTAACTTGCCGGGTTATAAAAAATACAAGAGAAAAACTGAACAATAAAAAAAAGCGGAGGTTTGCCTTAGCGATGCTGCCGGGAACTGCTGACAAAGCTGCTCCTGACAAAGCCCCAGCAGGAGGGGGGGAACTGTCTCTTTGCTCTGCCTGTCTCCCGCTGAACAAGGATCACTTTTAATGGGCTGAATACATACAACATACAGCTGACAACAAAGATGTTAGACTAACCTAACAAGAGAGTGAAACAGAAACAGCACACAGTGAGTAATTAGAATCTAATTAATTTGCATTTCACAAGAGAGTCAGAGATGTCAGAGGGAAAAAAAAAAAATTCCCCAAGATTAAAGGGCTGGTGGAGAAGAGCAAGGGGGCGAGTGGAAACACTCGGCGCAGCCGGGACCGACACGCAGCAGCCCGCGGAGCCGGTCGGGATGGGCAGGATTAAATGGTAGCAGGTGGGAAGATGACAGGTCTGGGAGCAGCGGCCAACAAAGGTGTCTGCGGGTCAGCAAAATTATGCCGAAAATATCCAAACAGCAACTTTTTCTGTTGAACAGCATCCCTTACTTTGCAGTATTCTTCCCCCTGCTGCTCGACAGCTCTGCCAGAGGAAAAGAAGAGGAGGGAGGGGGGGAAAGCGATGGTGTGGTGAGAGCATCCAGCTCTTGGAGCTGCTGGGAAGGCGGCGGCAGACACGGCGCGGAGCCCGGCAGAGCCGCTAACAGCGTTACCGACCGCCGCTCTCCTCGCAAAGGCAGTTCCTTCCCAAAATTAGCGCTTGCAATATGTTAATCTTTATGTTCAACACCCTATTTCTTAACACTGGCTGTTCCCGTGAGGCAAGCCATCCCAGATCTACATAACATCAAGGGAAGATTTACAGCTTGTTTCCATAATGATGACACCAGGCAGAAGATTATGCTGTCAGAGATGCCGGCGCATCCACACAAGCCCTAGGGAAGAAAAACAACCGTCACCCCCCCGTAGTGCTACGTGATTATCATCCCTGCCTATCGACAGCTGCCAGGCCGGCCTGTGCCCCTGCCTGCACCCCTGCCTGCACCCCTGCCTGCGCCCCTGCCTGCCTGCCTGCCCGCCCCCTGCCTCTGCTCCCTCGTGGGAGCGGGCGTGCGGGATGGGGAGGCACCGGGGAAAATGTGACTGGCTAAATTCGAAGAGCACCAACCCAGGCTGCAGGCAGCTGCCTGCCTAGCCAAGAGGGTGAGGGTTTGGAGACGAGGGTCTGCTGAGCCCCCATGTATGAAGTCCCTTTGGGTTTTCATAGAATCGTAGACCGGTTTGGGTTGGAAGGGACCTTTAAAGGCCATCTAGTCCAACCTGCCATGGGCAGGGACATCTTCCACCAGATCGGGTCGCTCAGAGCCCCGTCCAACCTGACCTCGAGCGTTTCCAGGGCTGGGGCATCGCCCACCTCTCTGGGCAACCCGTGCCAGTGTCTCACCACCCTCAGCGTAAAAACTTCCCTTGCATCTCGTCTGAATCGCCCCCTTTTAGTTTAAAACCACTACCCCTTGGCCTACCGCTACCGGCCCTGCTAAAACCTCTGTCCCCGTCTTTCTTACGAGCCCCCTTTCAGTATGGAAAGGCAGCAGTGAGGCCTCCCTGGAGCCTTCTCTTCTCCAGGCTGAACAACCCCAACTCTCTCAAATTCTGGGGGTTTCGAGGAAGGAGGAGCAGGCGCTGTTCCCTGCTCTGGACTGGGGGCATCCATCCCGCTGGGCAGCCTGGGCCCAGCCTCCCCCGGGCAGGGAAGGGCAGTGAGGAGCGAGCAGCAGCGGTACGCCCTTCCACCCCAGAGCCGGCGCTTTCCTAACCCAGGTCCCGAGCTCTGCCTACCCCTGCCTGCCTTCGCTGTTGCTTTCACAGCCCCCCTCTCCGACACTGGGGAGGAACATCTGGCACATCTGCAGGCACTGCAAGGGTGGAAGGCGACGCGGGGCTGGCTCGCCGCTCCTCGCACCCGCAGTTGCAGCCCGGGGACCGGGGAGGTGGCAGCGGGCGATGCAAACAAAAATCAGATGGAAACAAAATGCAAAACTCAAACCTTGCTGTCGGCAGGCGGGGCTGGGGGCAGCCTGGGGAGGGGAGACGAGGGGCAGAGGGAGGAGCGGGGGCCCCCCTACCCAGCTCTGCACCCAAAGATGCGGTGCTGGAGCCTGAGGAAAGAGCAAGCGGCATTTCAGCTCGAGAGGAGCCGGCTGCAGCATGCGAATGGGGGAAATCACCCCGGGGAGAGCTGCTTCGGGAGCCACGATGCCGAGGTGGCAGCCGAAAGCCCCAGAGCGAGAGGAACACCCGGGAAGGGAGAGGAGAAGGGGCGCAGGCCCTGCGGAGCCTGGGGGAGTAGTTCTCCATACGTAGCCGGAGGTTTCCTACCCGCAGAGCCGCAGCCAGCGGGATGGGGGACCAGCTCCCGGGGCCCCTCCTGCCCTGCCGAGGGAGCGTTCCGGCACAGAGAGCCAGCTCCCGAGGTTGCCTTTGCTTTCCTTCTTGAACTGCCTCGCTCTCCAATTTTGGTTTGTGTTTGCAGTACCAAATCAGCACTGTAAACACACCGAGGGGGTATTTATTTTTCTTGAAAGCAAAATAACAAAACAGCACATCAGAAGGGAGGCATTTAACTCAGCCGGCTCCTTTCTTTTGTTGGGAATCAAAGTGATGATTATTTGAGCAGGTTTCTTCCAGGCAACCCACCACAGCAGTGGAAAATGTGCTGCAAACATCGCTCAAGTTGCGTCAGTCCGTGGAGAGCCGAGATTTTGGGCAGTGGTACTGGGGACAGGCAGGCAAGCGGGGATAAGGCTCCTGCTCTCGTTGCCATACCCACATCCCGCTAGCGAAGAGCTGTGCCGAGGCATCAGAGGCAGCGCAGCTGGCTTAACCAAGGGAAGATGCCTGTCCTCTGCAAAGGCTCCCTGCGGGGAGGGATCCCAGCCTGGCGCAGCCAGGGACAGCCCAGCCCGCCAGCAGAGCACCGCCAGCAGCGCAGCTCCTTCCATTTTTAAGGCCCCATCCTTTCTTTCTTCCTCAGGCAAAAAAAAAAAAAAAAAAGACCGACCCAAAACCCGAAACCCTTCCACTGAAGTCAAAGCTCTTCAGAAAACAAACACACACACTGCTATATCTGAAGTCACCAGGCACCCAGCCACCGCCGGGGCGGCGGGATCCAGCCCGTAATTTGTAGCGCGAGTGCTACAGCAGCGTTGCCACAATATGATGAGGTCGTGAGTCACCTAACCACTGAAACCATCTAACAGCCCCTGTATAACTCAGAGGCTGGGAAGGGAACACACATGCACTTACGGGTTGGGGTAACTCTTTTCCCCACGCTGCCCGGAGAGCAGGCGGCTCACGGGAGCCCCGGCTCGGCCAAGCCGGCTGCCGGCACGAAGTCTCCTGCTCCGGGGGATGCCTGGTGCCTCCTGCCCTGGAGACAGCCGAGGGGCTGGGCAGCTCTCCCTGCCCAGCCCGTGCGAGCAGCAAACGCCTCCCCTGCCCTGGGATGCATCCAGAGGAAGGGTGGCATTCAGCCGGGGGAGAAGCGTGGACCTGGCGCGGGTTTGCAGCCGCGCTTTGCCGGCGGGCTCCTGCCCAAGGAAGGCTGCGTGGGGCCGGGGCTGAGCCATGCGAACCCCGGTGCTGCCAGCCCCGGTGCGGGCACGGGCCCACGCAGCGTGTCCTGGGGAGCCGGGGATGGGCGAGGGGGGGCAAGCATCGCCTCCCGCTTGTGCCTCGCTCAAAACGAGCTCCCCAGAAAGTTGTCAGGGATGGCAGCTGGAAAACATGCCGGAGAAACCCCGCTGCCAGTTCTGCCACTGGCCCAATTACAGCCCCGTCCTTCGGGGACATTTTCAAACAAAACAAAGAAGATGAAAGATTAATGCACGGCTCTCCTGACAGCCACGAGTTAGGCTGTGATACATCCCCACCTCTGGGATAACGTGGCAGATATTATTCATTGTTCCCGTCTCACTTGTCACCGTTCAGCTCTCGAGCAATCAGGGCTGAGAACTAGTGGAAGTTCACAACTCTCTGCTGCGACTCGCCTGCAGATTTGTCAGTTCACTAAAGACCCAAATTACACACATTTACGAAGCCCGATCCACTGTTAAAACCTGAACACGTTACTGCCGAGATTAGAGATTCACTGCGGTAATTATGTTAATGTTGATGTGTAGACGGATAACTGGCAGCAAGAAGTGGTTCTGAAATGTCTATTTATAGTTAGGGGAAAAAAAAAAATAAACCTTGCCATCTCCAGGCAAACATATGGGCTACCAAGGCAGACAAATTAAGTGGGAGAAAAAAGGGAAAGAAGAAAAAGCAATCGGAGCCAGGCAAGCCCTGGGAGGCAGAGCCTGCTCAGCTGGGTCCCATGGCCTGACACTTGCAGGGAGGAAGCTTTTGGGGGCCGGCTCCTCGGTGGCACCCTGCGCCCCCGGTGCCAGCACCTCCCGGGGCTGCCCGTGCCCTGAGGGAGGCCAGGCTGGGGGCCTTGACCCAAGCTCACGCTGCCAGCCAGCCTTGTTCTGCCCCCAAACCAGCCCAAGGCGCCCGGGCTGCGGCAGCCGAGCGCGGGGAGCTGGCGGGGAGCGCGCCGGGCTGCCCGGGATCTCCGGAGCACCCCACGCTGCCGGCAGCATCACACCTTAATCGCTCCCTGCCTAAGGGGAGATGGCAGCACAGCCGCCGCAGCGCCGCGGGGAGGGTCACCAGCCCTCGGGCTGCCCCACGGCAGCGGTGCGCTCCGGAGGGATGCTGGTGAGGCCAGCAGCCCCACGCCGAGCATCGCCGAGCTCGGTCATGGCAGTCATGACACCCCTCGCGCCTCCATCCCGTGGGGGTTAGCAGTGCCCCAGCTCTGCTACGGGCACCTCCAGAAATACAATCCTGGCACCTGCTTCCCGCAGCGCGATGCTGAGCGTGGCACAGACAATGCTGTATTCTCCAGCTCTCAGCAGGATGCAAGATTTAAATTTTTAGCTGTGTGCTAAATTACATGGGCTGTCAGTCAACTCTTTGAGATGTTTTGAGTAGACAGATTTATACAAACACTCAAAGCTCAGTAGACCCAGCGCAGTATCTTTTATACCAGGCAAGGAGGAAATAAATCACCGCTCCCCTTCCCCCTCTTCCACCACGCTGAAATTTCTCCCAGACATCTTTCAAGCAGGATCACAGAAATTTTTATTTACCGTGGAAAAAAACAAAAGCCCCAAAGCACCAGGGGATTGCGCCTGCCCTTGACTGACGGGCCACCCAGCCCCGGCAGGCTCTGCAAGGAGGAGCCAGCGTGCCGCCAGCATCCCTCACCCGGCCCGGCTGCGCACACCCTGCCCAGCCCCGCAGCACCATCCCCAGGAACCTCTAAATTCACTTGAAGAATACGCACGGGCAGCACCCCGAGTCTGCCGGCCGCTCCGTTCCAGCGCGACCATCCAGGGCACCCAGGAAAGTGGGGATGGAAACAGAGATCAGGGCGGTGGCGGGTGTGGGAGCGAAAGGGTCACTGCAGAGGTTCCGATCACACCTGAAAATGCTGCCTTGCCTTTTTTTTTTTTTTTTTTTTTTTTTTTTTTTTTTTTAACTGATGCTCTTAAATTCCTGTAGGCCGGCCCAGCGCGCTCTTCCAGACACAGCGCTGTAACATGCCATTAGAAAAACAAAGTGCTTTCTCCACTTGATAGCCGGCCTTTTATTTTTGGAACTGATACATGCAATCACAGTGGCATGGCCCCAGCAATTAGGAAGAAAAGTACTTTTCTTCTCCAGGCCCAATTACCCATCCTATAATTGACATAATTATTATCTTTCAGTTTGCTAATAATATTTATTGAACACTACAAATTCTCATTCTCAGTGAAGCTGCTCTTGGAGCACAGCAATTTTCCGAGTCCTAACAGGGTCCGTGCTGGAAGGAGGGATCAATATGCTCTTTAGCAGAGCCCTCGCCCGGGGGGAGAAGGGCTTCCAGCACCAGAGCTGCGGTGCAGGGCACAGGGCACGGCTGGCACAGAGCTCCCGTGCCCTCCAGCCCAGCGCACGCCTGGGACCAGACCCCGGTTCAGCAAAGGAGCCCCCGCATCCCCCCGGGGAGGGGGAAACAGCATCCCGCGCTCGGACCCTCCTGAAGCTCTAACAGGAGCTTCTTGGGGGCTTGCCCACCCAGGCACCAAGCCCGTCTTCCCCCCTGCTAACAACCCCTTTCTCAACAGCCAAACAAGCACCGAAATACATGTTTTAGGTTTAGCATATTCCCATATACTGGAAGTATATAATGGACAACAAGCCAGTTACAAGCCCTAAAGGTCTTGAGGGCAGGAGGGAGGGGAGAGAAAATAGCTAGTCCTAGTTGTAAGGAAAACATGCATATTAATTTAAGACAGGAGTTAAAAAAAATAATTAATTTTAATTTTATTTTGGCTGCCTCAGGGCCGCTGTACCATATGCACAGACAAGTTATGCAGAATTCCTGCATGGAAATGTGCTTGCTGGCTCCTCCGTGTTTATCATCACAACCAGAAAAATCTGTCAAGCTCTTCCCTTCCTCCCGGGCTGTCCGGGAGCGGTGGCTCGCCCAAGCCCACTCAGGGAGGAACGGCTCTGCAAGACAGCCCCGACTTCTCCAGCGCTTCCCCACCAGCGGGACCGCGGGGCATTGACCGGGGTTCAGAGCCTTGTTTACCCCTCGGGTTGAGCCTCGCCTCGCAGCGCCTCGCCGCCAAACCCCGGTCCCAAGCGCTCCTCCGCCGGATTAGCGGCGTTCCCCTTGGATGGCTGCTTCCAGCCAGGAATCCCAGAGAGGTTTCCAGGCTGCTTCCGATATCCCAGAGATAAAACCTTCACGATGAAGCGCAATAAGAGCACAAGTCGGGACCTCGCTCGGTGCCAGGAGCCCTGGAGCTCGAGCAGGGACTAGCTCCGCTCTCCCCAGGATGGGGCCCCCCCGGCACCGCCTGGGAGCGGCATCCGCATCCAGCTTGCCAGGAATTGCCTTCTGGCATCTCCAACCCAAATTACCGCGAGGGCCACGGTACACGGTCACACTCCGGGCTACAGCAGGGTCTGAACGCAGATGAAGACCCCGCACCTAGAGATCCTGGTTTTTTTTTACCAGTTCTGGTAAATATCTACAAAAAAATCAAGCCCTGAAGGGATTCAGCCACAGTCACACCAGGAAACCAGGGCCAAAGCAAAGCCCGCAGAGCCTGTGTCCTTGGCTGGCAGCTTACCCTCTGAACCACCCACCTCCTTCAGACCCACCATTTTTGAGCCACATCCAGAGGCCAAAGGTCTCTTCCAGCCTTTTGAATCTGACACATCAGAACATATTATTCTAACCACAGTTTTTTTCTTGCATAATCTAGATTATTTATGGTCATGATCTCCTAATTGTCCCCGTTATCTGATAAGCGGATGCGGGGCGGGGAGGGTGGGTCAAAGTATTTCTTGGCAGAGCACAGCTGCGTTGGGCATCAGATGCTGCTTTTTGAAAGTCCTCCCAGCTGGAGGTGGTAACGGTCCGAGCCGCCTGCCCTCAGCCCAAGGGGAGGCTCGAGGGGAGTGGAAACACCCTTGAATTCACTGGAATGAAAATTCCGCAGACGGAGATTGCGAAGATGCACCCGATACATGAATCAAGTTCTTCCATTATCCCCTCTATAGACTATTACCATGTAGAATTGAACAAGCATGGAAAAAATACAGCCTTAATCTTTTCCTAAGCTTCTTTTTAGTACTAACATTGCTGCTCGCGCCAATGTCATCCTCGGATCATCACAGCGGCTCCAGCAACCCTCCCCGGTCGAAAAGCCGGGGCTATTTTGAGGAGCAATCTCACATTTCCTGCTCCGCTGCGGTCCGGGGGGATCGCGGGCAGGAAAAGCGCGGGGACCGTCTGCCACGGGGTGCCCCGCGTCCGGGAGGGCGGCAGCGCGGGGGCAGCGGCCCGGGGGAGGCCAGGGTGGGCTTGGTCCTCGGGAGATGCATGGGGGTGGCCCTGGGTCGAGCGCGCGCCCCGCCGATCCCCTTGGCGAGCACAGCCGAGCGTCAGGCCAGAGGACGCTTTGCTCGCACCACTGCCCTACCCAAGGCAGACAATGCCCTCGTTGTATTTAAATCTGATTCATTTCATCTAGAGGATAAAATTAGAAAATCAACCTAATTCCCAGGAGCCTTGTTAAATCAATACAACATACATCAAGCAGGCAAGGCACAATGCAAGGCTGAGATAAAATTAGAATGAGTCCCCCTGGGTGGGTTGATATCAGCTCTACATTTCAGAATTGGCAGGCACTTTTGCATAATTTATCAATTACAAACAATTTAATTCATCCAGAATAATGAGTTGCAGGGCAGCTTTTGACGAGTTAAATGACACGGAGGCTGATGGCTGCAGCGGACTTCAAGGAACACCCACTCACTTGTCCAAGGTGAGAAAATCAAGTTACCCCAGGGGCAGGGGAGGGCAGGGGGCCGCCAAGCGCAGCTGCTCCGCTCCCCGGAGCACGGCATCCCCTCGGGGTGCCGGCACGCCGTGGGGACCCAGCCCTGCAAAGCACAGTGCCAAGCAGGGCCTCAGAAGATGCGGATGCTAAAGCGGAGATGAGAGATGACTCTGCTGTGGGTGAAGAGACAAATGGGACACAAGATAAGGAACACCGAAAATGAAGTCCAAGGCTTCCCCATCAGCCAAGAGTTGCAAGCACTCCCAGCACTATCTTGCTGTCCCAGAAAGGGAAACGCAAAAAGGTTAAGGGTAGGTTATTTGAAAGAACAAAAGTGATAAAAATCAAAAGCATTTCTTCTGCTGAGAGGGAGCCTTTAGAAGGTTATGAAGCATTTCCTTCCTGCAGCCCTCTTTTGTTCCTCTGCCTATTGCCCCGGCGGGGCCGGGGGCCGAGGGCTCGCTCCGTCCCAGAGCCGCGCTCCGTTCTCACAGAAAACAATAGCAATTGCTCTGGGAGAGGGCAGGTTTAGCTGCACGCCAGGAACGACCCCCCCTTGGAAGT
This sequence comes from Scopus umbretta, assembly GCA_013400535.1. NCBI lineage: Eukaryota > Metazoa > Chordata > Aves > Pelecaniformes > Scopidae > Scopus > Scopus umbretta. Next base: position 113,040 of record VZTL01055164.1, on the reverse strand, counting down.
GCCTTCTTCCCCGTATATTTCCCCCACCATCCAGCACCGGGATCCTGCTCGCTTGCTTTAATGCTGCCTCGCGCAGATATTAAAGCCAAGAAGTTAAGTGGTGCATAATTATGGCATTGTAGTTGCTAATTATAATCCCACAATGAAATCAGCGCTTTGCAACGAAGGCCGCAAAGACCTGATGGTTTGGAGCAGGCTCATTTCTAACCCCTCAGAATTTCTTGTTAACGCGACGAGAACTTGCAAGGAGGATTCAGAGAAAGGGAGAGGCTAATAAAAACACCCCTCCAACCCCATTAACCTCCTCCCAGTCAGCGTGCCCGGGAACTCACTTCACAGAGCCTTTTATGAAGTAAGAGCTACAGAGCCGGCGCAGGGCCCGTCGAGCATCCCGGCAGAGCCGAGCCCAGCGCGCCGCGCGGCCCCGGGTGCAGAGCAGCCCTCTGCAACTGTCTGTGGCGGAGCAGGCGCACGGCCCCCTCTCCCCGCCATTTCAGCCTGGATCCATCCCTATCTGTTACCATCCCTCTCTGTAGCAGCCTAATAACACTGTCCGCTTTATATCCTAGGTGCTTGATTTATTAGGTAATTTGTTTCTTCTCTGTGGTGCTGGCCTGCTTATCATCCGTGTAATGGGATGATGGAAGTGCAAGCTATAGACACCAGGCATTAAAAGCTAGGCAAATATGACCCATCTAAACTTGATGTCCAAAAATCGATTCATAGCAATTTTTGTGCTTTTGGCTTGCCTGAGAAAAGAAATATAAAAAAAGGACAAAAATTACAGCGATCCGCTGGGGCCTGACTGCTGTGTGTATGTAGTCGGGATGGCGGAGGGCGCTGGGATGCTGCCGAGCCCGGCAGCAGGGTCCGTCCTCTGCCAGCCAGGGAAGAGCCCTAACGCAGCGGGAGCTCATCCCGCTTTCCACCCCAACCTATTCAGCCGCTCCCCTGTTTAAATGAGCCCGGGAACTGCGCGTGCGCACGGCCCAGGCCTCGTGCTAATTAAACCCAAACACCTAACGGCTTCTCCGTCGATGCTCCCTGCTTCGCGGTGGCAGCTCGGTGCCTGCATCCCCCAGCCACGGCTGGGGGAGAGGGGAGGGATGCGCGGCGTGCGGACGGGGCGCAGGGGGGTCTGCGGCTCCTTGCCGAGGACGTGCCGTGGCCCCTGTGCTCGGGGTCAAGCCACGGCAACCTCCGCCATCCCCCCAAGTGTCTGCAGCGGGTTACTCCGGAGTAAATGGGGCGCTCCTTAAAGCCCAGGCTCGAAACCACAGTGTGCTCCAATTCACGCTGTAATTTATATTTATTAAGGTAATTAACCAGCTCAGGTAGCTGTGCCGGTGAGCAGCGTGAATCACCGGACCGGGGAGCAAAACCAGGGCCAGGCGTCTGCAGTGGCCTGGGGCCAGGAGGGGTGCAGCGAGGAGCCCCCCCAAGGTTAACAGCCCAACCCGTATAACCTCCCAGCCTGCCCCGGTGTCTCTGCTGCCGGACTGGGACATCCAGCCGGAGCAACAGCCGAGCGGGAGCGGGCTGACATCCACCGCCTCTCCTTCGGCGATTGCAGCAGAGCAATAGAGGTGCAAGACGGAGTGGGAAGCTCCAGCAAGGCCGGGGCGTCGAGCTGCACCCAGGATCTCCCACACTGATAACCATCGGCTGTCAGGGCGTGTAGGACATTAACAACTCAAAGGGGATTAGGAGGGATGTGCTGCTGGATCCAGGGATGTACGCAGAGCTCACCCGCCGCTCGCCCCGCCGCTGGCAGGCCGGTTTTGTTTTCGGGAGGTTTGGATGCACTCCTGGCGATAGGCATCTGCCGCAGCCCGCGGTGAGGCAGCCGGCACACCCTCCCCGGGAACGGCCCCGCACCTCCATTCTCAGCTCCCCCAGCCAAGGCACCGCCGGCCGCTGGAGCAGCCCGGGGGGTGGCTCCGTGCCTCCGGACCCGCGCGGCACCACGCTGCCGGAGGAACCCCCCAGGAGGCTGGTTTGGGTCTCGGGTCCACCCAGAGCCAGGGGGGTCTCCAAGCCCCAGCACAAGGGCAGGATGAGCTGGCACGCAGGGAAAAAACATTAATGGAGCCAACAAGAAGAACCCAAAGTTAATGAGCAGGCTGGAAATCATAAGCCAAAACCTGTTTTGGCTGGGGGTTGCCGCCCCGACGTGCCAGACGAGCGGCGAGGCCGGGAGCTCCGGGGGAGGATGCTGCTGCCCCGAGGGGGCTTTGGAGATGAAACGGGGTTTTTGTAAATGCGCGTCTGCACCCAGGCCTGGAGAAGGGCTGGCTGGGGCCGGGCTGGCACAGCCGCTGCTCCCCGGGGAGGCAGCACCCAGCTCCAGCCCGGCTCACCCTGACTCACGCCGCTCCTCTCCCCCGGCGTGCACCCGCCGAAGGGTGCCCGAAACCCGCCCGCCGCGCTTTTCTGCCCGGCCTGACGCTGCTTTGCACACCTGAAAAACATCGGGGAAGCAAAAGGGAAAGTAAAATCTGATTTCAGCACTTTCTGCCTTTTTTTTTTTTTTCCTTGTTATTATTTTATTAGCCTCTCTGCTTTGGCTGCGGGGCCTCTCGGAGAGAATGGAGCGTCGCGTGGGTGTTACCGGCTGCTGGCGCTTACCCGGCTTCAGAAAGAAACGCCGATTACTAATTTCATGGAGATAAGCCATTCCGAAGGAGGGGAGGGAAAAAAAAAAAAAATCTCCCAGCTTTGAAATGCGAAAGGCGCCTTCATTTATTTATTATTTATTTCCGCGACAGCTCACGGGGGCACGGGGATTGCTCAGTTCGGTCCCCAGACAGAGGGATGGGAGCAGCGCCCAAGGGGCATCGCCGGAAGATGGAGTTCAGATGTGTATGGCGCTGCGTTCACATGCACACGGGACCCTGCGCCGACGCGGGTCCTGCACGGAGCTGGATGCGCTCCCCAGCCCGGCGCGGGGCTGGAGGCTGGAGGAGCCGCAGCATCCCATCGGCTCCCACCGGTCCCCTCCCTGCCAGCCCAAGGCGATGCCCATCCAGGCTCCCGCCTGCCACCCGGCTCCCACAGCCCCGTAAACACCCAGGGCATGGGCCGGGGAGGGAAAATAATGGTGCACGGAATTAATCTGGGTGTAGTTTGCATTTTTATTGCTCTAGCCTCAGATTCCAACCTACAGAAAGGTTTCAAAAAGGATTAGATGCCATAAAACCTTTAATAATCCTCCCACATCTTACGTTTAATTATTGTTTTTACACATGCGGAGCCAACATGCCTGCAGCGAGCAATCAAGTATCACATGCCACTCCTCCTGCATTTCTCCTCTCCCGTGTGTCTCCAGCGGTATTAAGCCGGCACCCGGTTTTCCACGGCTCATCCCTGCGATGACTGGGAGCTCTCCTCCTTCCCCAACCCGCTCCTCCCCCAAAATACGGCCCTACATAAGCACATCCCGGCTGCGAGTGTGCCACCCAAGGGGAGGCAGCCGGCGCGGGAGGGGACAGGGGTGCCACCACCCTGCAGCCCCTGCCTGCCGTGGGAGCTGGGACCGGTGCCGGATGGGTGCCTGGCCCCCATCGGGCTCCGGCACCCGGTAGCGGAGGGGGACACGTTCACCATCCTCACCAGAGCCACTGAAATCACACTTGGCTGGGAATTAAAAAAAAAATAAATCCTCGTCTCCAATTATAAACCGCCTGTTTGGAAGGAACATTTTGTCGCTAATTTGGTGCCATCAAAATTGTTGCTGTTTCTTCAGGGGAAAAAAAAAAATCAGACCTTTTAATCACTTTTTTCACCTCAACTGCTTTTCCTTAAGCCGAACAGCCGTGGCAAGGTTTCATCTGTAAGAAAAGGTTAAGAGTAAAACGCGGCCCCGTCACTTCTTTGGTAGGATTTTAGAGGCTCCATTATTCATAATAATCCATTTATTCATAATAATCCCTTTAAAAGCACCCCCAGAGCACCCGCTGCCCTGCTGAGAGCGGGCAGCTCGGCTTTGCACGCTGAGCAGCGGCTGCGGGGACGGCGCCGGGGACCGGGCACGGGGACTGCGGCATCGGGTGTGGGTAAATAACTCCGTCGCTGCAGACTCTGCTCCATTAGGCTCCCAGTGTTCTGGCTTGTTATTATTATTATTTATTATTATTATTGTTGTTGTTGTTATTGTTGTTAGTGTTAGTGTTGTAAGTAATGCTTCCCCTGATCGCCTGCAGTGTGGCTCAGCGGGGGAATGATTTTTGCCCCGTTATTTCTGGGTTGGGGGAACCAGCCGAGGCCAGAGCAGCTCTTCCACTCCCATGCCTGCTGCTTCTGCCCTGGGACAAGTGGGGGTTTTCCAGCAAACCCCTGTTTCTTTAGGAATTTTCCCCAGTTTGACCCCGGCCCAGTGGTGAGGTGGGACGGCCCCAGTGTGGGCTCCCCCGGTCCCCTCCCAGGGCCGGGAGGATGCTCGGGAGCAGACACCCAAAACCAACTGCAAGCACGGCCTGGGCCGGCGTCGCAATTCCTTCCGAACCCGTATTGTTCGCGGCAGGGGATCAGCTCACGCGTGATCCGTCACACCGTGCGGGGACGGGGCAAAACGCTGCCGGAGCAGCCCGAGTGCTCGTCCCTCTGCCGCGACGGGAGCGCGGGGCATCGCTGGAGGCACCGAGCCCCTGGCCGCAGGGAGCAGCCGAGGAACACGGTAAGCGTCGGCCGAAGCAGCGCACGAGGCAGGGCTGTTCATATCTGCGTGACGGCCGAGGGCAGTCACCGGAGGCAGACGAACCGTTTCACCACGTTCCTGTACACCCGCAGCTTGCCGTGGGATGGTTAAATGAAAAACGTGAAGGAAAACTGGTGCCTGAGCTCAGACCCAGGAGGGGAGCCCGGCCCCTGGCTGCTGCGGCGGTGGGGACCAACACGCCAGCCCCGTGGCCATTGCAGCCGGCTTGGGGACCGCAACGCCAGCGGGACGCGGGCTCGCCCCGTGCTGCCCGCCCCCGAGGGGCAGCGCTGGAGTTTGGGGTTCAGCCAGCCAGCAGCACCCACGGCGGCAGCACCGCTGCCACGGCCCCGGGCAACACCGGGGCACTCACCGGCACCACAGCGTCGTGCCCCTGTCCCCTGCACCGCAGCGATCCCTGAGGCTTGTCTTGCTGTCACAGGCAGTGGCAGATGCCGTCCCAGCTGCCAAGACCAAGAGACGGGAGCTCAGCTTTAGGCCCAGGGATAGCCCTGTTCTTCTGGGCTGGATCCCGCTTTAACCCTTTTTAACCCGCCTTCCCCGGGCCCGCAGCAGGCGGAGGTCTGGCGCTGTCAGCCTCCAGATCAGGGCAGGCAGGAGGCCTCTCCGGGATGCAGGCAGAGCGCTGGGTGAGCTGCTCTGACCCCTTTAACCTCTGAAACTTCAAAAGTTTCAATTATTCTGCCTGTGACTCATTTCTGATGAAGACTTTCCTCGGCAGAAACTCAATAGGTGGGACAGGCAGGCACCCAGAGCCGCTTTTTCTACCTCTCAAGACGGAGCTGCGCAGCATCAGCAGAGCCAGCAGAGCCATCTCGCGGGAGGTGACTTCGGTCTCATTTGGGAGGAAGGATGTTTCGCCCCCGCCGACACCGGTGGCAGGAGGAGCTAAGGGGCCGGTGCCCAGAGGGAGCCCCCCTCAGCTGGGGAAGGGGGGGACAGAACAATCAGTCGTTTCTTTTGGTGGGAGGCAGCGTCCCATTAAAATATTGCCCTCCGAGTTGTGCGCATATGGCAAAAACCAGAGCACCCGGCTACCAGCCAGACAAAGGGAGCCTGTGCTCCCGAGATGTTTTATTCATGTGCAGCCTTGAAACGCAAACAAGCCCAGCTATTCTGCTGCCCCGGACTCCAAGCAGCCCTGCCTTTGTGCTCCCTGGCCCTGGAGGTGGGAATTGCAAAGAGGGGCTGGAGTGGGAATTGCAAAGAGGGGCTGGAATGGGAATTGCAAAGAGGGGCTGGAATGGGACTTGCAAAGAGGGGCTGGAGTGGGAATTGCAAAGAGGGGCTGGAATAGGAATTGCAAAGAGGGGCTGGAGTCCTCCCAGCCAGTGTGGGACTTGTTGCTCCGCTGCTGCCGGCGCGACTGCTCCCCCTCCCCAGGCTTACTCAGAGCAGGCTGGTTCAGCATCAGAAATTGCAATTGCTTTTCCAATTTCCCTAGTTTATTGCACTCGTTCACCTGGCTGCTTCATCAGAGTCGCAGGCTCCGCTCAGGACCAGCGCTTGGTCCCTCCATCGTTGCTGCCGGACCAAGCCTGGAGCATCTGTCCCCTGCGGGGACACGGGGACGGTCCCCTGCTCCCAACCCAGCTTCCAGTGGCAAGAAAAGCCCACTTGCAAACAAAGCAATAATAGAAGAGTCAGCCTTAGCCTCACCCTGATCATTTCTAATTGAATATTAATACCATCTTGATCTTCCTTTAATGCTCCATTTAATCTGAATGTTTGTCTTATTTTCGTTCCGGGCAGAAGATTAGCCATCCTGGGCACACGTGGCGTTGGGCCACAGCTACTGCAAGCAGAGTTGGAAAGCTACTTCCACACGGAAATAATTGCAAATTCAACTATTGGAATCATTAGAAATGAAGCTAACACCCAGGCTCCAGCGATTCAGGGTGCTCGGGGCAGGCAGGGTCTGCACCCATCTGCCCTGTGCTGCAGGGTGGCACCCCCCCAGTCCTGCTCAGCGGGACGGAGCAGAGCTGGCCTGTGGTGGGGCACACGGGCATCTGGGGATGGGGATCATGGGCATTTTGGGGTGGGGGGACGTGGGTGTTTTGGGGCTCGTGGAATAACTGTGCAATAGCGCCTGCCCAAGGGAGGTAACTGCGCGGGTTTGGAGCAGAGATTGCACATCTCCTGCCATTACAAGGACCGGAGATGGAGGTGACACCAGACGTGATCACACTGGGAGCTCAGGCTTTGTGCTGGGTGGGCCGGGCAGGCTGTCCAAGCTGGGGATGCCCCGTCCTACCTGCCAGCCCAGCAGGAGGGCAGAGGGGCAGCAGAGAAGGAGCAGACTCGGCACCGGAGTGTATTTCCCACCAAGGAGCAAGGCAGGCAACGGTTGAAAGGTGCCGCAGATCTCCAGCCCCACCTCCACCCAGCCCCGGGCTCCCAGAGCTGCGCAGTGATTCAGGCTGGGGAAGACCCCATCGGCCGCGGCAAAGCCAGGTCAAACCCAGCGTCCAAGGGCCGGCTGCAACTATGCTCCTGTCCACGTGTGACTTCATTTTCCTGCCTGAGCCCTCGCTGTTCAGGATTCACAACACGGCTTGGGGCACGGGGCAAACATATGCCAGATGAGAATGAGAGGGTGAAAAAAAAAATTAAAAAATACCTGCGATGTGAATGGGTGGCACCACGCGCCTCTGCCCTCCCCTGCAGAGCAGGGATCAGCCGCCCGCCGTGTCCCACACAGCGTGCTCCTCCCAGCACGGTCTCGGGCTCCCCAGCCCACGCCGTCCTACCTAGCTTCTCCAGGAACACAGCTCCACAGCTGCTGAAGGATGTTTGGTAACCCATGAGTAATGGGCCGGTTTAATCCCTTCCAAAATCACGATAACCCCGAAGGATGTACCAGTTGAGGAAGACGTTAGCATGGAAGCCGTGCAGCAAGCAGCGCTGCTGCCAGAAATACCAGAGGAATTAGCAAATTGGGTTGCAGCTCTCAAGTGAAACCTTTTATTGAGGATGGACTGTTCCCTCTTGTAATCCTCTGTCATCAGCACTCGCTGCGAAAATTTAACTGTGTCAGACTAAGGCGGCGTGGTAAGCCCTAGGGCTAGTTCTGTGGGTAGAAGGACTCATTCGTTGCCCAACGCTATTTGCAAGTCAAGTGTGTTTCTTTCTTCGTGTTGTAATTGCCGAGGACTGGGAATGCCTTACTAAGCAGCGAGCGGCGGCGGGTGTCTGGTGCTGAGGTGTGCCGAGCTCACGCCAATCCCATCCTGCTGGTTTATCTCCTCCCACCGGACACCCGATTGAGGGAGACGAAGCGAGATGTGCCAGGGCTGCGGCACCATTCTCCGTGTCAGGGTGACGGTGGCAGCCGCATGGACCTGCTCAGCCCCCTCCATCATCCCCTCCATCGCAGCGGACCAGGGAGCGCCTCTGCCGAGGAGCGATGCCCTGAGCGGCGTGGGGGTGACGGACCCCACGTGTGCCTGGGCGCTCTAAGGAGGGGGACGCCAAAAATGTCACGTAACCCGCTGCCATTTTAGTGTCATTAGGGCTAACAGGACAGAAAGCTCGAGCTGCTCGCCCCTGCTCCAAAGGGACCAGCCTGGCCAAGGAGAGCTGGCACAGGGAAGTTTTAACACTCCTCATATTTATTTGAGGGACATTAACATGGGCAATGCTTAGAGTATATAAAGCACCTGGTGACTCGGAAAGCAGAGAGAGAAATTCCTAATGGCCTTTCCAATGCGGGTAATAGGAAAGCCACCCCGAAAGGAAAGGGATAAATGAAAAAGTGTGCTACAAATGTCCCCAGTGAGTTCCCTGTTATTTATTGGGAAAACAAAACTGGTGATAAGGAAGCTTAGAAAGAAGGTGTAGCAACTCCCGAGTGAAGGAAGTTTTGGCCTGCAAAGCCAGGAGCACGAGGAGTTCATCCCGGGTTATGTCAGACCTGGTGACACAGAAAGCTTTTCCCTTCAGCCCTGGAGCTTGCATGCCAACCGATCACTTTGGCCGCGGAACTGTACTGCATCCCAGCCTCCCCGTCAGGATATGGCACACCTCCTCCTCCGACCGCCTCTCGATGCGCAGCTCTTCGGAAATTAGTTGCCCTTCTCTTTGGGCTTTTGATGTACCCCAGGAGGAGGGTGCCTGGCAAGCATTGCTTCACTGCTGTTTGTGCAACCTCGCTGCAGATCCCTTCTTATTCATGATGGTATCTTGCCACTTGATATGCGTAATAGCTCAAAGGTACCGTTGACTACATTTTTCCAGCTCTTTGATGTGCTAGCGATAACTTGTTTCTGTTTCGCAGCCATTAAGCTAGGTGGAAATCATTACACGACGTTAAATGTGGGGTTTGTTCTTTAATCAGTGTTGTTCTGGTTCCAGGCTCGGTGTTGCAATCTGTCATACGTGGAAAATATCCTCTTAACCCAGGTTAACAATTCTGGAGGAAGGGAGCACAGCTTAACAGAGTTTCTTCAAGGTCAGAGATCGAGGACCACATCCTCCCAGGCGACTCCTGCATCCCGGGCGGGTTGCAGCAGCTCCCCGGCGCCTTGCGCCTGTGCTGCCAGCTGTGCGCCGTGCAGAACTACCCGGAGCGTGAGCAAACCTCCCTTCGAGGCAGACACACGGGTAGATGCTAAAGCTGCCCAGGGCAGACCCTGCGTATCCACCTGGAGACATTCACCTGACGTTTTAATGTCCCGTTTGTGAAACTAGACTAAACGGGCCACTCCTCGGGTCAGGCTTGGACTGGTAGGGCGCATTTTTTTGACGGCGGTTCTGCAGCCCCCAGCCACGGCCGGGCGGTTCCTGCCCCGTAAGAGCCTTTTACTGCTCAAGAAGGGGATGCCCGACCTGGCAGGCCTTCTCCTCCAGCACCTCTCACTCAGGTCACGGTGTCTCACCACCTCCCTGCATTAACCACCCGTACTCTCACGGCATCAGCACTGGAAAATCATTCGAAGGCAGAAGGGGGAGAGGGAGGGCCATGAGATTCCCTGCCATGGAGTGATTTTCCGATCGCTCCTCTGGACACAGCACTCAATGGGCCAGCACGACACTGCGCAGGGCTGGAAGCCGAACACGTGCGTCTCCACAGCCAACAAGAGCATCACACGCTGCTCACAGAGCGCTCTTCCCAGCGGTGATAACCACGTATGGCTTCTGATAATGATTTTCTCAGGGAAGACTGATCAGAGGGAGGCTGACCCTGGTGATGGAGGGATGTGTCCCAGGTCTGCTCTGCCCTGCAGACGCCGCGGAGCTCAGCCAGCCACACGCGCATCAACCCATCAGCACACGATGGCTGGATTAAACCCGGACAGCACGGGCTGGGGATGCCGACGACTGACAGCGCACTGGACCAGCTACACGCTGCCGTGAGCACAACCAGCTCGTTAGGAAGCGGCTCCTGCCAGCGAGGCGAAGCAGCCGCTTTGGTCCAAATCCTGCAGCCTGTTCCCTCCGTGGCTGCAGGAGCTGGGCACATCCACCCGTGGGCTGGAGGGATGCGCTGGTGCTCGGGTGGCTGTGGGAGACCTGCCTCAGGGTCTGCCTGGACCTTATCAGTATGTGGCTTCTGGGCTTCTCTTCATTGTCCTGCAGCAAAATGAGACTGCAAAGGGTGGAAGGGTCCCGGCCGCTGGAAGGGGAAACCTCGGGAGCAAGGGCGGGCCACGGTGAGAGGGTGCTTTGGAGCAGGGAGCACCGTGCCGTCGGGAGGCAGAGCAAAGCGTCGGGGCAGCAGCCCACGTGCAGGGTGTGAAACGGCCAGCGAGTTCCCCCCGGGGAGGTGCTGGGGACAGCCCGGGAACAGGCTCACTCCCCGGGAGCCCTGGAGAAAACAGCAGAGCCCTGAGCACCCATCTGCGGAGGAGCTGCCACCCGCAGAGCCGGCAGTGCCAGAGCTGGCCTCCAGCCGGCTCCGTGTGCCGCAGCCCGAGCACAAAGACCCCCTGCGACGTGCTGTCCCCAAACAGAGCCATCTGGGTGACGGGCTTGCTGCTGGTAAAGGTCAAGGATGCACCAAGAGAAGGAGGAGCGCGCTGTGGCATGCCGCCTTGCACCGTGTGGGGCGAGGACAGAGCTCCCGGGCGCAGGGGCATGGCAAAGGTGTCTCACACGGGCAGGAAGGTGCGTGAAAGGAGGGGACGCAGCCCGCGGGAGCGGCTCCCCAAAAAGAAGAAACCCAGCAGCTCGCAGGAGGGATCCTGGCAAGCAGCGGGCTGTGCTCGGCGCAGAGCCCCTCGAAAGCCAGTGTGGTTTTCAAATGAAGGCTATATTTGTTTTGTAAAACCTCAAACCACCCCTCCCAAGAGTGTATGACAGAGACAAGTGAAAACGGGAAAATCTTTGCCTGTTAACCCCTTCGTGCCGGGGGCCAGAGTGGGAACAGGCTGCCCGTGCCAAGGACGGGGCCGGCAAAGCCCGCCTCGGCTGCCCACGCCAAGAGGCCGCCGGCAGCGGCTGCTCTGCTCACGTTTGTCTTTCACACTCATTCGAGGGCTTTGGCAAGCGACGATTCGGTTTCGTTTCCTGCTTTCTTGCAGTCTCGGCATGTTTAGTTTGGCTGCCTGTGTTTTGCGACATGAAAGGCTTGGCTATAAATACATCGCCCCATGTCTCTGAAGGCTTTGTGGTGTTTTCCTGCCTGCACTCTTCATCCCTTTGGGAAGGTCGGGAGCTGGGAGGAGCACGTGGAGCCAGCTCCGGTGATGCCGGCGGAGCAGCTCCCTGCCTGGGACAGCCCTCGGTGCACGGCTCACAGCACGAGGCCGCCGGCCCCTCCGGAGCCCTGCTTGACTTACAGATGTTATCAGGGCCGATAAGGCTGTGCTCGCTCTTTGCACAAGAGGAAGGGGAGATTTCTCCAGCGGTGAGCTGGTCACCAGCCTGGGGAGCAGAGCTCTGGGTTGCGGTGGTGCTGAGCCCCTGGCTTAGCCCGCAGCGGCACTGCACCCCAAAGGGCTTTGCCGTGGCTCATTCCTGGAGGTCCCAAATACTGCCAGGACCTGCTGGCTGCAGACACGCAGCCAAGGTCCTCCCTGGGGCCGGTGTGCCCGGCTTGCCCTGACGATGCTCCCGCGCCGGTGCGGGCAGCGTGCCACGGAGCGCCCACGCCAGGGCAAGCAAGCCTTGCAAAGGGTAAACAGGTATACGGTAGCAGCCCAATAATTATGGCCCTAATTCAGCAAAGCATCGCCACTTCCAAGGCACCTAAGCATGCGCTTAAAGTTAATTACACACTTAAAGATCTTTCCTGAATAAGCATAGATTTAAGGCTGTGTTTGGTATCTCCTGTAGTTAACTGTGATTCAGCTAAACACCTACCCTACCTCTTTGTTTCTAACAACCCCAAACCATCATGCTCAGCTCCAGCACTAGAAACCAAACATCTATACACTCCTGTCTGCAGGCTTGCTTTGTAGATATGAAAATAAATATCCTTTTGATTCTTATAGCTTTGTTTGCCTGATACCACTTCCCTTCCTGCAAGCCAGCGACTTCCAGGCTGATTAGGAACTGGCTCTGCAGAGACCTCATGAAATGGCTTCTCTGACAGAATCAGATACTTGGGGGGGGG
>VZTL01055164.1:51578-100742 GCA_013400535.1 Scopus umbretta | reverse complement strand
GGGGGGAAGAGAGAGACAGAAAACGCCTCGGTAGAAACTGCCCGGCTGCAAGACGGCAAAGCTGAACTGGCCCCTTTGCACGCCGTCAGTTTTTCCACTGCATTTGCATATCTCTGCTGTTTTCTCGCCGCCCGCACCCGGCTGCCTTTTCCTCCGTGCAGTTTCTGCTCAACAGTCGCGTGTGAACCAAAGCCGCGGCTGCCTGCGGTTTTCTCCCCGCCGGAGGTGCACCGCTGCGGCCGGGGGCCGGCGGCTGCAGGAACTCCTTCTGCCACCCCAGGGCCAGAGCCGCCGGCAGGACCCTGCACCCGTGACCGGGGGGAGGTCGAAGCCAGCCAGCAGCAAAAATAACTGTGGGTGCAGCTGGTAAATGATAAGAGGGGCTGGTTGGAACAAGCTGCCCCCGGGGTGGCTTCCGCTTTTAGCATCATTTCTTTAACAAATCAGAGCAAGCGTTTTCAAGAGAAAAGGATTTCGAAGCAAGCGGTTTGGGGGTTTTGCTGCTGAAATTCCCCAGGGAAACATTCCTGGACCCAGAAAGCCCAGCGGAGCTGCCCGGCCACTTGGTAATTTGGGCAGGCAGGGCCCTCACCAGGGAAAGCCCAGAGACCTGCCTATAATCTTGCCATTTTATCCAGCATTTGAAAGTCTTTGAAGGTTTTTTCAGTTGAGTTCCTGGTACAAATTACACGCTGTGGCATGTGTGGCTGTAAAACGCGGCTTCAGAATGGGATGCATCTCAGCAGAGGGGCTGGTTCTCCGTGAGAGGCTCTGCACAGCCCCAGATGTGGCCCTGCCTGGCAGAAGGGTGCTGGATGCCAGGTCCCTCCCTGTGCGGCTCCGTGCATCAGCCACCCCATCGCCTCGGCTCGGGCTCTTCTCACCTTCTTGCTGGCCACGGACTTTACCTGTGGGGCCACCCATCCCGCGTCTGATGGCGATTCCTCCCTTAGACCAGGCGTTAACTCAGCATCCCTGACAGGAGCAGGCTGCCCAGGACTCTGTGCTGCTGGGCTCTGAGTGCCTCCAAGGATGGGTGGAGGTCCACAGCCTCCCCGGGCAGCCTCTTCCAGTGCTCAGCCACCCTCACCATCAGCAAGTGTTTCTCCATCCCTGTCCTCTGCAGCGCCTTCCCGCCTGCTCGGCAGGTGGGAGCAGAGCTAACCCCTTGGAGAGAGCCGCAGGTCTTCTCCAGGCTCCCTTCCCACCCGAGGAACAGCCACAGAGCCCGTCCTTCGGTGGGACAGCTCGGGGGGATGCAGTCCCGCCGCCCTGAACGGCACCGGCCCCTCGGCACCGCATTTGGGATGCTGCCGCTCACCCTGCCAATGTGTGCGACAGGGACCTCCCCAGCGCTGGCAGCCAGGAGCCTCTCAGAGCTGCAGATAAAGTTATCATTAGCATCTATTAACAATAACAAACAATATCAGCTTCGTTCATTGTTGTAGGCTGGGTTATTAGTGCTGGAAAAACAGCTCCCCTAACACCCTAGGAGCCAGCCGAGATTCATCTGTGTCTCATTAGCAGAGCCTTCCTTCTTTGTTTGTTCAGTTAAAATTAACTCTCCTCCTGGAAAAAAGGAGGGAAGAACCACCTTCCTGGCCCGGCACAACCCACCCCGCTGCTGGGCCCTGCCCCGGCAGGCACGAGCGACTGACCCCAAACCCAGGGCGGCCCCGTGTGCTCGCCACTGTGCATGGCCTCTGCTCCCACGGGCTGCTCCGCTCTCCAGCAAAATGCACGTCCCATCACTGCTCCGCAAGGAGCTCTGCAAGAAAAGCTGCATCCCGAGAGGCAGAAATGCCCCGGCGCAGGGCCTGGGAGGCTGAAGCCCCGCTCTGTCACTCTTCACTTCCATCGCCTCCCACCGCAAGCTCCCCCAAATGTTGCCGAGTCGCCTCCCCCTCCTCACCTCCCTGCCCCAGTCCCGCTCCTGACACGGACGTTTCCTCCCAGGGCATTTCTGCCCCCTTCCCCTTGCACCCCACAGCACCCCGCGCCCAGGGCGAGATGCCCAAGACCATCCCCAGGTGGCACCAGGACCTGCAGCGCCCTGCCTGCACCTCCTGCCCACACCCGCTGCCTGCAGCCTGCCTCCGGCAGCGAACAAAGCTCTGCATGGCGGTGGCCACAGCGAGAGTGATGCATGGCTGGGCTGGGTACCAGAGCGGGGGTCCCGGCTGGGTCCCGGCCCCACCACGGGCGACCCCACCATTCTTCTGGGAACGTGTCCCCGGAGCCGGTCCCTGCGGAGGCGGCACTGCCGCGGGCGTGCGAAACGTGGCTGGCCCGAAGAGGTACCGACAGCGGGGCAGGACATGAGTAATTGGGGTAGGATGGGGCTTTCCCAGGCAGAGCACACAAAACCAGGGATTTTTGTGTTTGCATTCACATCTACTTAACCCCGCAGATCGGTTAATGCTTTTGTAAAATTACATCTGTTACTCGTCAAGCTCAGCATTTTCATTTGGTTGCCAAAGCCGCTTGGGTATTTATAAAACAAGCCAAAAAGAACCCAAAACCCCAGGCCCCAGGGCTCAAACATTTCAGGTTTGTCAATCACAAAGTATCAAAAAAAAAATCAAATCTGCGGTCATGCACCTGCACAGCACCCTGCAGCACCAGGACCGAGCTGCGTCCATGGGTGCAGGGGGTCGGGGCTCTGACAGAGTTCTCCAACTCAAGCCTTGACCCAAACCTGCACCTGGCCAACACGAGGGGTGGTCTCCCTAAGGGCTGGAGATGCCGCGGTGTGATTCAAGGGGCGAGCCGGGTCCCCCATCCCCAGCTGAGCTGCACGGGATGCTGGGGAGACAAGGTGGGAAGGACACAAATGGCTCCCAGGGATGAGGCACCCGATCCGGGCTCCCTGCACCGGGGTCAGCATCAGCACCCAGCCCTTCCCCAAGTGCCGCGCTTGACCCGCACCCCAGCACAGTAATAACGAGCGAGGTGGTAACGAGCAAGCTGCGCGGGTGGATGTGTCGGAGCAGGGCAGCACCCCTCGGTGAGCTGCGGGTGCTCAGGAGGAGCCGGGCAGTGCCACCGTGAGTGCCCCTGGTTTGGGTTTTGCAGCTCCCCCCTCCGCAGCGCTGAGCATCTCCCACCGCCCAGACAGCGGGGCCTGGGCGCGCATCCCCGTGCCACCCTCCCTCCCTCGTCCCCCAGCCAATATTACCAACCAGCTCAGGGACTTTGTGGGTGCTGGGGACGGGGCAGCGGCGCAGCACAGCCGGCGAGGAGGAACCCAAAGACAGGGCAGAAATGCACTGATGTGCTTCAAAAGCCAGCAGAGAGGGAAAATCTGCAGGCGCTGTGCGAGCACCATGGGCCTGGCACAAAGTTTTTCTCTTTGAGCCCATCATCAGCATTCACAGTGAAATGTGAATAAAATAGTGAGAAAACCACAACAGATAAACCGCAAAGCAGCAGGTGAAGGAGCTCCCGTGCCCAGCATGCGCCCACCCTGCGGGCCAGATCCCTGCTTGGGTGGGATGGAGAGCCAGGATGCCCGGGGATGTTATTCTGAAGGTTATAGGCCAGCAAGGATTTTGTTTTGGTGTGTTTTGAAGTTTGTTTCTAAAATGACTAAGTGGCTTTGTTCTTAGCCAGGTCATTGTCACAGGACGGGTTAGGGCTCCAGGGAGCCGGGCTCTGGTCTCCCAGAGAAGCCTGGGGACTGCTGCTTGACCCTGAGCAGGTTACGTGCCCAGCCTCCAGGCTGGCTGACATCTATACCATGGAGACAGCACTAAGCTACTCCGGTGTTGTATTTAGAAAGTTAAAACACAGTAAAAGCTCTGCAGGTCCGACTGCAGGAGTAGGACACCAGCATCCCCAAGGCTGTGTGAGGCGGAGACTGGTCAGCAGCTGGGAGGCAACTTTGCTGTTTTGCTGCAAGAACATGAAACTCTTTAGCGCAACAAGGCTGTTAAACAAATCCACCTGAGGCCAGCAAGTTCGGCGCAGTTTAGCCTTCCAGTTGAGCGACAATTGCAATTGATCCTGCTGGGAGGTTAAAAAATAAAATAAAATCATCATTCTGGAACAGCGTGTTTCAGCTGGAGCGGCCTTGTGCCCATTAGTGGTAATTGAGCGACGTGGGGCTGTGCCACGGGAAGGCTGACTTCCGCGCGCAGCGGCAGCATGATTAGGGACGGCTTCAGTTCTGCCCACGGGGTGGAACGGCTCGGCCTAATTGAGAGAGAAATGCCGGGGTTTGGGCAGGGGGACACTGCCGGCGTTCCTGGCCAAGCCACGGGGAGCTGTGACGAGCAGAGATGCACGAGCATGGCAGAAGCCGCGGGGGCTTTGGGAGGGGTCAGCACGGCACGGCATGGCACGGCATGGCATAGCATGACATGGCACGGCATGGCACGGCATGGCACTGCACGGCACAGCACGGCACGGCATGACACAGCACAGCATGGCATGGCATAACATGACTGGCACGGCATGGCACGGCATGGCACGGCACGGCATGACACAGCACAGCATGGCATGGCATAACATGACTGGCACGGCATGGCACGGCATGGCACGGCACGGCACGGCACGGCATGACACAGCACAGCATAGCGAGGCACGGCATGGTGCATGCACAGGGCTCACCAGGCACGGGAGCTCTGCAGCACCACTAAGGCTCTTACCCACCGTAAGAGCCTCTTGAAAGCCTCATTTCGAACAGAGGGTTACAGAGCTCTGAAAAAAGCCGAAATAAAATATTTTCCTTCTTGCCCGTGCCAGGGAAGCAGAAGTCCTGGGCTAAATGGGACGGGCTGTGCTGTTTTGCCGTATTATTTAGCTGCACTGGAAATGAAGGATGAAGGTGATAAAGGGTTTATTTTAGCAGGCGGCAGCCACTAACTGCTCGGTAATGCACCAAGGAAGAGCTCAGCTCCGCCATCACATTTCCCATTCCAGTCACGTGCCCCCAAAATTGCAAATGGAGATTTGTTACATTTCATTTGCTCCCATCCCTGGGAAGCCATTTGCGATGAGTTCACGTCTCCCAGGAGGCTCTATTCCAATCAAAGTGAAAAGAGAGGGGAAAAAAAAAAAGTCACGCTACGGCAGATGACAATGATATCTCAGCGCCGATCGCTGGGTGCTGACTGGCGCTACACGTTTTAATAACAGCCAGCCCATGTGCAGCCACAAGGCTGAGGCACCGCTCCCAGCCGATGGATGCTGAGGCACTGATCCCAGCCCAAGGGATGCTGAGGCACCTCTCCCAGCCCAATGGATGCTGAGGCACCGCTCCCAGCCCAAGGGATGCTGAGGCACCTCTCCCAGCCCGATGGATGCTGAGGCACCGCTCCCAGCCCAAGGGATGCTGAGGCACCTCTCCCAGCCCGATGGATGCTGAGGCATTGCTCCCAGCCCGATGGATGCTGAGGCACCGCTGCCAGCCCAAGGGATGCTGAGGCACCGCTGCCAGCCCGATGGATGCTGAGGCACTGATCCCAGCCCGATGGATGCTGAGGCACTGCACCCAGCTGGATGGATGCTGAGGCACCACTGCCAGCCCAAGGGATGCTGAGGCACCGCTCCCAACCCAAGGGATGCTGAAGCACTGCTCCCAGCCGGATGGATGCTGAGGCACCACTGCCAGCTGGATGGATGCTGAGGCATTGCTCCCAACCCAAGGGATGCTGAGGCACCGCTCCCAGCCGGATGGATGCTGAGGCACCGATCCCAGCCTGATGGATGCTGAGGCACTGCTCCCAGCCCGATGGATGCTGAGGCATTGCTGCCAGGCTGAGGGATGCTGAGGCACCGCTCCCAGCCGGATGGATGCTGAGGCACTGCTTCCAGCCCAAGGGATGCTGAGGCACCGCTGCCAGGTTGAGGGATGCTGGCAAATAAAACCAGGGCTTTGGTAAACTCAGAGAGGACAGGCGAAGCAGCTGGTTCAACTTAAGCAATTTTAGTTTTATATTGGCCTGTGCTTTGCA
Organism: Scopus umbretta; assembly: GCA_013400535.1. Classification (NCBI taxonomy): domain Eukaryota; kingdom Metazoa; phylum Chordata; class Aves; order Pelecaniformes; family Scopidae; genus Scopus; species Scopus umbretta. The sequence goes on along the minus strand of VZTL01055164.1, from coordinate 94,785 downwards.
ACAAGAGTACACATGCACAGAAACCGAAAGCAGAGGTGGCTGGGGATTGCTTGCCCTTTTTTTTTTTTTTCCAGTTCCCCCTTTTAAAAAAAATAAAAAAATCTTGTTTTCACTTTAGAGCAGTTTTGTGGGCTGTGGTCTGGTGTTATTGATTAGGGCATGTTATTCTGGAGCAGGAAGCTGCCTGACATACTGCCTGCCTGCTGTTAAATTGAAATCTCCTAATCTTTCCAATCCTTTTAAGCACTGGCAAATGAAAAGGCAGCACATTGTGGAAAATCTCTGCTCAAGGGGAAGCAAGGCAAGATCTGCCAGAGTGGGAGTAGGCGCTGCCGTGGGTCAGAGGGGACCTGCTGCCTCCGCTCGCTCCCGCTGCCTGCTCGGGGAGGCAGGAGAGGGCTTCGCCCCTGCCGGGATGCCCTCGCTCGGCACAGAGGATGTCTCCTGAAGGATTCAACCGAGGTGCATCGAGCCCTCGTTAGCACGACCTCGCCGAGGGCAGGGGCTGGCGGTGCTGCTCCGGCACACGCGGTGCTGCCAGCGCCCGGGGCTGCCCTCGTGCGGGATGGCCGGTGGCGGGGGGTTTGGGGGGGCCCTGCTGGGCTGCAGCATGGCTGGCGGTGGTCTCCTCGGCTGTCGTGAGGGAAAGAGGGCTCGATTCTGGTTTGTGGCTGAATCTGAAGCTGGAACTGCGTGCTCGGGTGACCACAGGGTAGCCCATGAAGTGCTGAGGTCAGCTGGGCTCGGGGCACGAGGCTTGTCCTCGTCTCCTCCCCGCAGCACGCCNCAGCCGGCCGTCAGCCCGCACCCCCAGGCCCTTTTCCGCCGGGCAGCTTTCCAGCCACAACGTAACGTAACAGGGGCTCAACTTGGGTTAGCAGAGACCCCCTCGATGCGGGGAGCTGCAGGTACTTCCCCGGTCCCTTTATCACCCTCAGCCCCTGGCTGAAATTTTTAGCAACGTTTGTTAGGGCAGAGCAATAGTTTGATTTAACCCCTGCAGTGCTGGGCTGTTGCTGAGCGATAACCAAATACGTCCTGCGCAGAAGGTGTGTGCGTTAGGGAGATCAGCGCGTATGCACAAAGCGCCGATTTCCATTGCGCCAGTCTTAGAAGAACAACGTACCCCCAGCTTCTTGAGGAATCAAGGATGCCATAAAGCTAAAACCTCAGGAACGCTGTAGTTAATCTCTAAATAATGTTCTCAAGCCTGTACGAGGCCTTCCCTGTACCCCATCCAGGGAAGAGGTGCTCAAACCAGGTTGAATTTCTGGCTGTTGGGCAGCACCTTCCCTTCCCCTCCCGCACGCTTGGCTTCTCCCTCCTGCCCCCAGGTCCGTGACCTGCCCTGCACCCCCAGCCCCAAGCGTGTGTCCTCTCCGAGGGGTCCGTGTGCTGCGGCCACCCCGGGGCTGCGGGGACACTGGGCTGGGGAGAACGGGAGCCACCGGGCACGACTTGGCCCGCTTGGTTTTTTAGCGTGTGATGCTGGGAAAAGGAGAGCGTGTTCATTAACCTGCACAGCCAGAAATAACAATTGCCTTCCATCAGGACCTCATGAATAAGTCGCACCATCTGATTTAGTTATTTATATCCTTCCTGCTGGTAAATTAATTAATGTTTCATTTGCAGCACAGGCAGCCCGTAAGCTCTGAAAGTGGGCACGTTACAATGTCATCTGCTTTAAAAGGCGTTTTTCCTGGGAAGACGGCTGGTAAATACGGAGCGCTCGCCCGCCGGTGGTGCTGGGTCACCTCTTGCCATGCCCTGTTCTGTACCGGCAGCGGAGCGGCATGCCACAGACAACCAGGCTCTGTGGGGTATTTGTACAGTGCAAAGGGTTATTTTTATTCTTTCTACTGGATCTTAAGCAACATTCAGGGGGAAAATTGTGATCGTGTTGCTGGGACAGATTTCTGGTCCATCCATCCAGGGAGAGGATGGGGAACATGGGGGCAGCTGGCAACGCCGCGGGGCTAGGAGTGCCCAGGGGCCACGGGAGCTCGGGGTGCAAAAGGAGATGCCTAAAGGGGAAAGATTTCTATAAACACCTTCAAGGAAGTGGACCGGAGGGAAGGGGAATTATTGCCTTATCATGGCATAGCGGGCAAACAGCAAGGCACTGCAGGGAAGGAGGAGCGCAGCGGGGCAGCAGGAGACTACGCAGAGCTGCTGGGATGGGTGAGGGTCTCCGCCGGCTGCGGGCAGGGCCTGGGGCTGCCCGGGGAGCTGCTCGAGGGGTGGCCAGAGCCGCCCACCCGCTCCCCTTACAGCCCCGATGGAGCCGGGGGGATAAAACGTCTCCCGGGACCGCGGGGGCTGAGGGTGCCCCTGCCAAGGGGGATGCGGGGTGGGGGGCTCGGCCGAGGGTAGGCAGCGCCGGCGGCCCCCTTGGCATCTCATCCCGCTGTTGGCGCCAGGGTTTCGCACGCCTGCGCTCGACGGCCGCAGCGGGAAACGCTGATGGCGGCGCATGACTCCCTTGGGATGAAGATAAGCCGCTGGCAAAATAAACGGCGCTCCCAAGGTCGCAGAGGGGCTCGGGGCTCTCCCCAGCACACGGGCTGCTTCCCTTTCTGCTTTCAGAGCAATCGCCTGGGGGCTTTATAATGGGTTAAGGTAAAATATTTCTGCTGGGGGAGGGCTGGCAGGCGGGGGACCACTCTGAGCAGTGGAGGGCGAGCACCAGCATCCCCCCTGGCATGGCTCGCTCCGAAGCACCACAGACAAGCCCCATCGTCCCACTCTGCCTGGGTCCCTTCCAGCTGCCGGGTGCGTGTCCCCGTGCCTGCAGGCAGCGAGCGGGCAGGCAGGGCTGCCAGGGGACGGCAGCGTGCCTCTGGTTTGATTATTTGCTTATGGCATCCTAATATACCCAATTATTTTTCAATGGAGACAGTTGTGGTTCATTTGCTTCGCCATCAGGCAGGGGGTTGTAGGAGATATTCTAATGCTGGCCACGTTTTAATTTCCTCGAAGAGTATGTTTTACATGACCTAAGGACAGATGAGCTTGGACCCAGCTACGGGATCCTGGGAGATCCCCATCGTCCCATGAGAGAAGGTGCCCCAAAGCTGGTCTGGTCAACTGTGCCTTCCATGGCACAGATCCTCGTCTGTGGGACCTCAAGTTCAATGTGCTTCCGAAGATGGAACTGCAACGTGTTGATGTGGGCTGTTCGTTTTGGGGTTTTTTTGTTTCCAAGGAGTATCCTTGTTTTTTCCATGCCTTATCCATGGCATTCCCATCTCCAGACGTGTTGCGGCAGGGAGCTCTGGTCTTGAACTGGGGCAGGTTTGCTATGAGAAACCCTTCAGCAGAGCAAGCCCTGCGCGTGCGGAGCCGTCGGCACTGATGGTTTTTAAGAGCAGGGCTCCTGCTGCGGCGCCGCGGGCAGCGCAAACCTTGCCTGGCCAGGGGAACTCCCCGGGGACCTCGCGGGGACCCCGCGCAAACCTCCCCAGCCCCTCTTTGTCCGACACCCGCGAAACCAGCAGCAAACCCAGAAATGAAGAATATAGGTGAGAACCAGAGTGGCAAACCCTGAGTCTTGATTTGGGGTTTTTTTTAGCTCTCACCTCCGTTATTTGGGATGCCAAGTCTGCGTTCTGAAGACTGCCCACTCGGAAGCTGGAGCTGTGCTCTCCACAGCAGCAGTGTCACCCCAGGGTGGGTTTTCCTTTGGCCCCTCATTTTTTGGAAGCTTTAAAGAAGATGATCAGCGACATTTTTGTCTCCTCAGTACCTCCTCCTTTCTAAATATTGCAAAGATAATGAAGGTACTCCTCTCTAGGCCTCCCTTTCTCACCCAAAATCTCTCCTCTAAACCAGAAGGACTGTCCCAGCCCTTCCCCTGCCAAACCTGGGAATGTCCAATTTCAAGCCCTGTTTTCATTTGTTTCTTTTTTGGATGGTATCGTCGGTGGGTCTGTCTGTGCAGGGGTGTGGATGCCGCAGCTCGCTCAGCTTTTAGCCCCCGTAAACGTAGCAATAAAGCATGTGCTAGAGAGATGTCACTGGCAGGATTGTTAATGTGTGAGCCTAATGAATATGAATGGTCTCTTCATAAATGTAGCTTTGTGTCATTAAATTCCTTCACACCTCACTGATCATGGAAAGGTTACTCAGAATTAAATGTAAATCACATATTTACTGGTACGAAACAGATCAGTGTGTCGTTTTTTAAAAAACATATAATTTAATAATGCTGTAATCTTCCCCTAGCAAGGCTTGGGTGATGGATTCGCGGCGCGCTCTCACTCAGGGTGTCGGTGGAAGGTGATACAGATCTCACATGATGGGCAATTTACACCGTTTTCTTTCCAAAACAGTAGCCTTCAGTTCTTAATCATGTCAGTGGCCCAGAAATGAAAGGAGTTATTTCACCCATGTCACTCCATATAATTAAAAGATTAAGGAATGGCTTCTGTTGTGTTATAATTTAAGGGGCTGGGGTTGGCTGGGGCAGGGAGCGCCAGGATCGGGAGCACCACGGCCAGGAACACCGGTCCCTGCCGCTGCCGGAGGGGCGAACAACACCCGCCCCTCCGAATCACACCCGTCAGCATCCCCCGGCACCGCTCAGGACATTCCCCGAAGACCATCGCGCGCGGTCACACCGCGTAACGCAGAAACAAGGCTTATCTCTTCTTTTTTTTTTTTTTTTTTTGTGGCTGTGAAAGCGCGGGATTGTGCCAGTTTTCCACGCCGAGCCCGTGCCGCGTTTGACCCCCTCCAGCCCACGGCGGGATGTTTGGTAGGGATACAGTCCGCCTGCCCAGCCCCTGCGTACGGAGGGATGCTGGCCGGCGCAGACAGCTCAGCCCGGGGATCAGGAAAAGCAGGGCATTTTTAAGAAGCTCTAAAGAGCCGTCCCAGCTGCCCGCCAGTAAAGCCCCCTAACAGACTGCTTTAAACAGCACTAGCAGGTATTAGCTTGTAAGGGAGAGCTGATTAGTAATTAAATGGCTTTTAAAAATAAAACCATTAAGACTAATCCCATCAAAATTGGAGCTTCATCCAGGCAACTCTTATTAATTATCGTCCCACCTTGCAGATTCCAAAGGCTGGGCTGTCGGCACCTCTGTAAATAAATACACCTATTTTATGACAGTCTCTCTGGTAGGGCCCTGCCGCCCCCCTGCCCCCCGTTCGGAGGTGGGGAACGTCCCAGCCGCTGCGCGAGGTCCCCGTCCCCTCCTGGCACGTGCATCCCTGCCACGGGGCTGCTGCCGGCAGCGCCATCCCGCCGGCCGGGATGCAGCCGCGGTGCCGCCGGCAGCCGTGGGGCTTTGGTGGGAGCCTGGAGCATCTTTCCCGAGCTGATAAACCAGGGGCTGAGCCCTGGCTAATCCCACCGAAGCGGCTGGCTGCTCTCCGCGGCGAAGGGAGGCGCACAGGTTTCAGCCGCAGCGCGTCGTTATTTCCCCCAAAGTATCAATAATTTCAGGGTTAAAGAAACAAAAGGGGTTTTTTCGGTTGTTTGTATGTTTCCCCTCATCAATACTGGGGCCAGGCAGGCCACTTCCAGACAGTCCCCGGGGCCTACTCAGCTATTAAAGATAGAAATTATATCTTCATAACCCAGGATATTGCTGCTCGCTTATTTATGACTTGCTCCATTTCAAGAATATTTATTCTAGACAGGGAGCCTGATAATTTTCATCCAATCTACTTCTCATAGCTCAGGGCAAAAGAATGGAACAGCTCAATTGAAAGAGCACTTTCCCATTATTGCCAGGTAAGGGCAGAGCAAGCTGATCTCATTTCTGCCCTTGCCTTGCTAGCACCACTGGATTCAGCTCCTTTTTTTTCTTTTTCTTTTCTATTTTTTTCTTTTTTAATTCATCGAGGAATGGCAGCCCACACAACCACTTAGAGGAAGTACTGCATAAATCCCAGTGCAGTAATTACCCATTTGGAAACATGACGCTTTATAGGAGAAAAGGCATCGTGCCAGGATGCTCAGCACGCTACTCCTACTCCAGCTGAAATCCTCCCAGGGCTTGTAGGCAACGGTTAGCGTCTGCAGTCACAGGCTAATAAAACTAAGCCATTACAGCTGGGGCAGGAGAGCTGCAGCCCACAAAGCAGGGAGCTTCCGAGGTGGGAAAAAGCCGTTCACGGGTTACGGAGCAGAGGGAGGAACCGGAGGCCCTGCAGCCACGTGGGAAACACGCGGGCACTGCCCATCCCAGCTGGGGTTGCGTTTGGGCCGGGGTGGGCTGGGGCTTCCCCGGGGTCGCGGGGTGCTGCGGGGTGCTGCAGAGACCCGCGGCCAGCCCCGGGCGGCGATGCCCCGTGAGACGGCAGCGCCCACCTCCCTCCGCCCCGCTCCGGCTGGGGAGCGCCTTCCTCCACCTGCGCTCCTGCCTGCTGCGTGCCTGAAATGTCAAAGCCAATGAAGTGTTGAAAAGGCTTTATTGCTTTTTGTGAAGCCGATTAGGAATATCTTCTACTAGGTAAAGAGTAATATTGCAATATAAGGATGGGGGAAGTTGAAGGCAGCCCTGTGTGAATTCCCCACAGAAACCTCTGTTCTTGCAGCCAGAACAGTTATCAAAAAGACAATTTAAGCAGGATTGCGCTCTAACTAGCTGGAGGACAGGGGAGCCGGCCCTGTACAGTAATCTTTCAGCCTGTAGTAAATGAAATTGCAAAAAAATCAGCTTTCCTTCCTGATCTGCAGGGGGTGAAGATGCCAGAAGGAATGGGGTTTTTTTTTATAACCATTAGCTCAACCCAGCGCTGCCTGCCAACGGTGCGAGCTGCCACAGCTGACACGGGGCCGGTGGCCGCCGCACGAGGATGAAGGCGGCTCAGCATCCTCCCTCCTGCTGTCTGCAGCTCATCCGCAGCACTTCCCAAGCACCACAGCACCCTGGAAGAGGACGGAGTAAACCCACAGTGTTTTGTCTCTGTGGCTCCTGCCAACCCTACCCATCCAAAAAACACAACTGGGTGTGAAATGGAGACCCTTGTCCCTGTCAGAATGAAGGTTTACGCAACCATGAGCTACCAGGTTCAGTGACCAAAGCGGGGGTCTCGTGCGAGCGATGCCAGGTGAGACAGGCGAGGTTGTTATGGACTGGGGGTGTTTGTGGGAGCGGTGCTTTCAGAAAGCCACCAGGCATCGTGGGTTGAAAGTCACCTTTGAAAATCTCCCTTTCTGGGGGGGGCAAAAGGCTTCTGCAGGGTCGTCCCTGCCTTGCCAGCACGAAGCATCACGCGCTGGCACTGCGGGGCCTGCGATCGTCTCTCGGATGACTTGCCGGTCTCCTCGGGTGCCATCCTGTCCGTAGAACGATGCTGGAAAACCAAGGCAGGTTAATGACTCTGGCAGTCAGGGAGGACCTAAGGAAGCATGTGCCAGTCCTCGCTGTTAATGGTAATTATTTATGGAGCACCCTGAATTCACCCCGTGTTTTGGAACAGCAGCGCAATGGTCAAATCCAGGCCCTGGTGAGGTCTGCGGGAAGCAGAAAGCTGTTTCCACAGGCTTTGATGGGAGCTGGACTGAGTCCTACAGCTCTGATGACATCCCCATGAATTTACAGCAAATGTTGCCATTAGAAAAATGATAGCTTCCCAACTTGAAATTACTTACAGACGCATCGGGGGGAAAATTCCCTCTATTTATGCCTCGGTCAGGCAAAATGGAAAAAAACCCTTCTCCAGCTGAAATCCCCAGCCCGCCCGTGGGACCTGCCGCTCCCAGCCCGCAGCACAGCAGCCACTTTGGTGCTCTGTTACTTACCACCGAAGAGAAGAGCTGGGCTCAGATCGGAAAGTGCTGCCTGCCTGTCTGGAGGTCTTGCAGGTAAGCTTGAAACCTGGGTACGCGTGCCGCCTCGCAGCCCTGGCTCAATCCTGGCAACCTCTGAAGCACCAGGGCTGAGCGTGGGGAGGGGGGAACAGGGCGGCATGGGTGCTGCTGTCTGTCTGTCCACCCCGGGGCCACAACCAGCCTAGCTGAACAACCAGAAGACTTTAAATAGCAATTATTCCACCAGAGCAATTAATTTGAGTCAGCTGGAGCGGGATGTGCGATTCCTGGTGCCTCTCAAGCAGCCAGGCACACCCCTCTCCCCCGCTCCCGGCCGGGGGAAGCTGGGCATCCCTCCAGGCATCCCCCTTTTTTGCAGGGAGAAGCCTCAGGGAATCACAGGCTGGCCATGGCGCTGGAAGGCGAGCACGTGGGGGCTTCTCAATTTCTGCAGACCTCTGGCCAGCAAGCGACCAGCAACGCCCCAGGCTCCGGCCGTGGGCAGGGGACCCGCTCAGCCTCTCCCCTCTAACCTTCCCTTGCTTGAAAAAATAACATCCAGTCTTGGAGGACAGCAAAGGGGAATAACTCTTTAATCACCCCTGGGCTGCACACACACGGTGTGACAGCACATGCGACCTTCTGCACTCCAGACAGGGTCGTTTTGGTTTTCCTGGAAGTTTTCTCCAGCGGTGGAAGCTGTAAGAGAGCAGGTTGGAAGCATCTCTTAAAAGTGATGGAGACTGCATTCGTTTGTGCTTCATTAGGGAAAGCAGGAAAAGGGTATCTCTTTTCCCAAAGGGTATCTCTTTTCCCACCAGCGAGCAGAAACCTTCGTCTCTGCTTGCTCTCTGCTCCTGGAGCTTTCCCAGGACAGCCAAGCCTGCGCTGACGCTGCTGGGAAGTTTCTGAGCCCAGCCAGCAGACTCGCTCACACCTCCTCCAAAGGGAAAGCTCATTAAATTGTTGATCCAGGTATCCTTTATCCAGAATCTCACATTCTTATTAGAGGCATTAATTAAAACAATAGCAGATCAAAGTGCTCCGAAGCATTTCATTTTGGATGTTGCCGCCTCCTCTCCACCGCCTGGCTTTTTTGTTCTCGGCCCGTTGAGGTCATCAGCGTCGTTATTGCGCCAGCACCATCCTGGGGCAAGCCGGGCACGAGGAGCATCTGAGCGTCTTTCCCCCGCTGAAGGAGCCCGACACAAGGGCACGAGGGTGACCTGTTCCCGTACACGCTCTGGGAAAAGCATTTCCTCCCTCCAGGCAGGTGAATTCTTCCCCGAGGCTGCCTGGAGCGAGCCGTCTCTCCCCCACCTCGAGGTGCTCCGGCAGAGCCGCGCTGGTACACCTCCTCTCCGCAGCTCAGAGCCCGGCGAAGCACCTCGCCCGGCACGGCCAGTTTAACAGCCGCCCCGACAGGCTCCATGTTTGCCCTTGACCGGCAATTAGCCAGTGCTTGGTGTGATGGGCATCTCTGAACTCCTCTACAGGCTCTTCCAGCTGCGGCTTATTAACGTTTGTGAGCGCAGCTAAAGCAGAGGGCAGCCTGACCCGGGGAAATCTGCAAGCTTTTATTAACACTGCAGATAATTACGTTTAATAAGGACACTAGCTTTTCCCACACCAGATAGCTGAACCATCAATCTTCCCTTTAATAATAAAACCCTCTCCAACTCATTTACATTCATTGTTCCTTTTGCAACACAACATTACACACGGTTTATCACCCCGGGATCTAACGCAGCTATCTCACACGGCATGTCTCCGGCGAAGTTCGCACGGCAGCGTGGCCACGGTCCTCGTGCACGGGGGGGCTGGCGTCCCCGGCCGAGCGCGTCCCTGTCCCCGTGCCCAGGGGGGCTGGCAGCTGTTTACCCTGCGAGCCACAGCCACCTAAGCACATGCATCTTGCAAAATTTCGCAATAACTCAGTGGCTTCCTGGCCTCCAGAGCAATTACTCACCTGGCGTGAACCCACACCACAAGGATTGCGTCCTCACAGATGGGTCTTTGCACGAGGCTACAGAGGAATGCTTATGAGCGTGTACTTTTAAGGCAGAACTGATAATGATTTTTAGAAATGGAAGTAAATGCATTTTGTGTGTGTGTGTTGGGAAGCACAGTGTCTCTCAGGAGATAGGAAAAATAATGTATAAATGAATAACAGTGCAGCAAACATTCATCTTCAAAGCTGAAATTGGAGAGCAAAGCTGAGGGTATTATAAATCCTATTTTGCTGCTGCTTCGCTCTTATTTGGTTTTGCCAGCTCACACCAGGACAGACATTTCGGTGCAGTTTTCCCTCCCCGACACTCCTCGCTGCACCGTGCTTCCCGCGCCCGCTGCCAAGGGTGGGCAGCAGCCCCGGCCGTGGGACACGGTGGTGGCAGAGGGCACCGCCCTTGCTGGCCTTCAAATGTCTTCTCCTGGCCTGGAGTGCTGGAAGAGAACAGCGTTCTGGGTGCAGGGGCCGCTGGGCAGGCGCAGGGCAGGGGGCTTCTCCCGCCCTTCCCACAGGGTGATGAAGAGGGACGTGCATCGCGCCGCGAGCTCCTGGGGCTTGCTGCAAAGTCTGGTGGAGGCTTCAAGTGATCGTTGCCGCCCGGGTGCAGCTCAAACACAGGAGGACCTAGCGAGATGCTGATTCGTAGCCGAAAGGGGGAATAAAAGAGTCTTGAAAGCTGCACCTTTCCTCCCACCTTGTGATCCCATCTGGCCATCGCCACGTGCCCAGACCATCCTCTCTCTGTCCCCGAGCCAGCAGCCGTGGCCAAGCGGCTGGTGCCAAAGCCAGCGTGGGAATGACATCATTCCTGACGGGACGGCAGAGCCGAGGGGGGACCGTCACCTGGCGAGAGGAGCCCGGGGTGCCTGGGACACATCGTGATGCTGCTCGGGACTGCCTGCGCCGGCCAAGCAGATCCCCCGCCAAGCGCTGCCCGGCCGGGCCCATCGTCTCCGTGCACCGGCGTGTGCCGACGTGCCGACGCGGCCGGGCAGAGCAGGCAGCGCGGGGCAGGAGCCGCGGGCAGCGGGGCTCAGCAGCCATCCCCGCAGCAGGGCAGCCAGCACGCCCTGCGGGATCCCCACCGGGGAAGGGGCCCGCAGCCCCCCGCCGTGTTTAGTCTGGGCACAGGGCTTATTATCAGCTCGGTCCCGTCCCTGGCGGCTCGGCACGCCGCTCCCCACGCACCTCCTCTAATCTTCTTTTATTTGACATCCCTGGGATGAAGCAACAGGCCATCCATCAAGCGCCAGTGTTTAGAGTGAGAGGGGATCTGCGGGGCCCTGGGTTTAATTAGGAGCCTGAAGCCTGGGCTGGCGATGGGCAGCTCCTACTCTTCGCACGCACAGAGGAGCAATAGTCCGATGTTATCAGCTCCGCGTGCATTGGCATTTAAAAAATTCCCCGTGCATTAGGTTTATTGCCTGGTTATGCTGCAGGGAAGTAGTCAACCTCCTACTAAAACAGCTCCGCTTCATTTTAAACCAGGACACCCAGCCCTCACTCCCCCAGCCCACCCTGCAGCTCTCATGGATCCCATGCCTTTGCCTGCGGGATCCATCCCAGCTCCGGTTGCCCCGGGTGGGGGAGCCAAGGACGGGGCTGCAGACCTCAAACTCCCATCCCCATGTCCAAGGTGCAAAAGCTCGTGCCTGCCTGGTGCTTTCTCCCTGTGCACACCAAAACGGTTTCCAGCTCGACCGCACCACCGTGGCCTGGAGCCCCTCAGCCACGGCAGGCACCAAGCAAAGCCTTTAGCACATTTGTGGGTTTTTTTCCTAAAATGACTCTTCCCTAATTTAAACCATCATCTTTCAACTCGGAACGTTTTTTTCAACAATTTTTCAACAATGCCTGAATATTGGGAGCAGGAAGGTCTCTTGATTGAGGGGAATTCTTGGCACATCTGGAAAAAAAGCAGGACCTCCCTCCCATGCTGCAGCTCCTGCTCTGACAGACAGAAAAAAAATGCCAATGCCTCTGAACGCTGCTCAGAAACCAGCAGGACCCGCCGGCGGCCAAAAAATACAGCAAAACAAGACAACAGTGCTCATTTCCAGCCAGTGCAGGGGAGGCCGCAGACTTGGCAGCATAAGGGAGAGGGTCAGAGCCGGCACCCGGAGCCCCATCCCGCAGTCCCAGCTGGACGCTGGGCTGGAACCACGCACACCCCACGGAGCTGCTTTTGCTGACTCTGCTGCCCAGCTGCCCATCTCCTACACCAAACGCTTCCCGTGTGCAACCCAAAGCCACGGATTTCTTCTGTTTTCGTAGCAGCAAGGATGCCCCTTTTCTCCCGGGGAGGCTCGTGACCACGACCTGCGCTGCAGCTTGCCCCGAGCCCCCCCGGGTCCCAGCTGCGCTCCTGCGGCGAGCATCCCTCCCAAATCACTTGGCGTGGCTGCGCCTGAACTGCCTTTAACTTCACCACCTGCCCTGAGTGCAGGATGAGTTTTAATGCAGCTCAGACTGCGAAGAGGCGGCCCTCGGGGTGACGGCGTCCCCTCTGCGCCCGGCCGGGCTGTTCGGTGTGGTGTGGCCAGAGGCGGTGCGAAAGCGGCGACTGCGGGCGGCGTGTGCTGCGCTGGCCCGGCAGCGGGCTCGTTGCCTAACTGTCAGTTGTTTCACAAGCCTGAAGATCAGCCCAGAAACCCCGACAGAAGCCGGGCAGAGTGATGCTCAGCCACTCCAGCCCCAGGGGGCCGAGGGCTGGGGCCACACGGGGGGCTGGCAACGCGGGTCCCGGCTCCAGGCACAGCGCAGAGCAGGCATCACGTGCCTGCAGGGTCTGCGCCGTGGGGAAAAGCATGGATTTTCTCTTGGGAAGTGCTTTTTCATCCTCATTAGTAAACCGAAACATCAAAATTAATTCAAATTGAAGTTATGGAGGGAAAAAAATATTCTTTGCTTTCTCGGTTGCATTCGGTTTTACATCCTAGTGCCCAGCCTTGCCGGTCCACCCTACGCCCTGGAATTCCCCTGGCAAGGGCTGATGTTCCCTGGGCCTGGGCAAAACCAACTTTTCTGCACAGGCATCTGCGAGGGGCTGGTGAAGTTCCCCAGCCCCCGGCCACATAGCGCTGCTCTGCCACGGCTCGGGTGGGTGGGCACCCCCGAGCCCCCCCCGCCGCCGTCCCCCTGGCCCTTTCACCAAAATCCCTGCGCTAAAGGGCCAAATTGCTGCGGGCACCTCTGCAGCTGCAGCAGCCTGGCTGGGTGTGCAGGAGCTGAGTGTGGGTGCAGATGGGTGCAAGAGCCAAGCGTTGGGTGCAGATGGATGCAGGAGCCGAGATGGGCGCAGGAGCCAAGCGTTGGGTGCAGATGGATGCAGGAGCCGAGATGGGCGCAGGAGCCAGGCACTGGGTGCAGATGGGTGCACTTGTCCCCTTGCAGATTCACCCATGCCCAAGCCCGCCCCGCTCCATCCACATCTGGCCGCAGGCTGCAGACCTCGGGAAGCGGTGGATCTTCCCGCGCAGCACAGCAACTGTCATCGGAGGCGTAAGTATTTCCAGATTGGAAGCTACAGCAGGCAGGATCAGCCTTCCCCTTGTCATGTTTGCAGTCAGGTTTTACATATGGGTATCCATGGCTCTTTTTTTTTTTTTTCTTCCTCCTAAGACGACTTCCAAAGCAAGTGATTCGCACCATATGTTTCCAACGCTCCTATCGAATACCGCCCTTTAATGAAAGTGAGTGCAGGGGGAGAGGAGTCAGCCGCCCGCTAGCTCGCAGGACGGGAGAAAAGCAGAAATCATCGTGCAATAGCTACGCCGTAAACCCCCCCGGAAACCCATGTGCTGGAATTTATTTATTTCTTTTTATCTACTGTGAGGAATGATAAAATGGAACTTGGCAGAAGTCACCTTTGACACGTGTTATCTCTATAATATCTCGATCCGATAATCCCCACCTAAGCTTTGTGCTTTACACCACGCGGGGACTCGGCTGCGGAACACCTCTTTGCCAGCCCGTTTCATTTCCACCCGCAGCACGTGGGCTATAGGATTTCTCCTCTATCACGTAGCCCTTTAGCCACCAGTCCATAAATATTTGTGTAAGAGCCTCTCCCCCCAGCCCCGCTGACGTTACATTTTCTGCAGCGTAGCAGGCGACGTTTTTCAAACTTTTTAATTCCGTTCATTAATCATTTAGAGAAATGTGCAATTACTCGAGTCCAATTACAGAAAATGTGCAACTACTTGAGTCCCATTATAAGCCTGTACAAAATGCCAAGAACTTGATTAGAGTAAAACCACCACCAGCCACATATACTTTAAAAGAAAATATTGTGTGTTATCCTAGCGGGTGAAAAGAAATCACAATTTATTTACGCACAAATGTGTCTAACCCTTGCTGACAATATGGGAAAACGTTCCTATCGGCCGTAACGTGATTTCAGTGTTCCCTTAAGGAAGAGATGTCTCTCCCTTAATTAAAACAACGCCTGAACTCACTGTAACCCCCTGATTTCATAGCGGGGATCTGCTCTGATTTTTCCAGAGGGTTTATAATTACCCCACAAGCTGATGTCTGGCCCGGTGCTGGGCTGCTTGTTTTCCATCAGTGCCTTGAGCCGCTGGTCGGGGCAGGCGATGAGCAAGGAGGACTCGTGCTTTCCGCTCCCCAGGCCAGGCTTTCCGCCCTGGAGATGCAACCAGGACTAAGAAATGCCGCGCGGGTCTCTGACGGCTCCTACGGGACGTGGCCTCCCTAATCTTTGCAACCAATTGGCTTTATTCGGTAATCTGTAATTACACGAACTGTCTCCTATGCAAATCATAAATGTCTCAATCAATCAGCGGGAGCAGCCCTCGGTGGTAAGGCTGCGCACACAGAGCGAGCTCGCAGGAGGATTTCTGCCACATGTGGCTTCTAAACTCCTGTTATTTAGGTCAGCCTCTTCTGTGTGCTGTCTGGGGGAGCGGTAGGTATTACCGCTTATTAGGGATTAAGCCGAGATTTACGGGTCTTTCTCAGCGTGTAGCTGTGTGTACGTGGACGTTCGTACCAGCCCGACTACCAAAGTCTGAGATTTTCAAGGAGAATCTTGAGCTAAGGGGCTTAGGGAGGTGCATTAATTTACTGGGACTCCGTAGCTCGGCCGCAATAAAAATCTCTTATAAAAGTATAATTTTCTTCTTGTTATTCATGATTGCAAAATAATAAGATTGTTTAAAAATCCAATAGAATGGATGTCAATATTGGCAGGCGATGTAATTGCAAAGCCCATGCCAGCCTTCCGTGGCTTTTCTTAGTTTTAATTAGGATAAAATTTACTAATCTTACAGGGTTTGCAAAAGTAGGTTTGCCAAGAGGCCATCAATTGATCTGGATGATATTGGCTTCCTTTTAAGAGCCCCTTGCTAACTGCTACGTAAAGCCCGGGCTTTTAGCTCCTTTCTCAGATCATCTCTGCAGTTTTTTTGGCATGTCAAAAGGCCAGATGTTTTTTATTTGAGAGCAAATTGACACGTTAAATTACATTGTGCAAACAGTAAAGCCAGCCATGAGTAAACAGGCGACGAGGATTCATTGAATTTTATGGGTCGCAATAATGTTTATGTAATTTAACAAATTTATGCTTCATGTCAGCTTTACCGCAAGAGTTATTCATTCCAAAAGGAAAAACAACTTACATTACAGCCCCCATATTATTCTGCCTCGGAGCCAATCAAAAGCAAAACAAGCTTTAACATGACAATCGCATAGGGGCATGCGTATGCCAGCACACGATAACATATATCACGTAAGTTAAACATAGTCTGCGGATATTGCTCGATTTGTGTTTTTCTAATTCTAATTTCATTACTTTTCTATCATCCAGCCAGAATGCAAACAATGGGGGAGGCTTCTGCCGCGCCAAGTATTGCTCCAGCGTTAGCAATACAGATCCAGGCTCCGCGCGGTGCTTTCAGAAGGTCATGTTGATTTTTACCATAATGCATTTTCCAGGTCCCTGGGAACCTACAGCAGATTTAGCAGGAATCCTCTATGAATCAGGCTGTCTTCACTCTCCAGTGAAGTGTATACCTAGCCTGAATTTCGCTGGCAATGAACCATGCATTAATATTACAAACTCTTCTGGCTATTTAAATGCAAAATCACATCAGACTTCAGGGCAAGCAAGCGGAGTGGAGCAGGCTTGCTCTGCGCTGGCAGGGTTTATCACATCAGTCTCATTAATGCAGTTTAACACCTTGTGTGCTCCGGGACACGCAGGGCGGCTCAGCGAAAGGTCACACCGCGGCGGAGCAGCGGGCGATGCTCCCGCAGGAGAGAGCTGCCGCGCCGCCGGGGCTGGGACGGCGTGCCAGGCTGCCAGCCTGGCGCGGGTTAAAGGAGGGAAGTTCTCTTTTTTTAGAGCAATGAGGCATGCTAAGCTAATAAGACCTCTAAACTGGCATCAATAACAAATGGCTTTCCACCAACACACAGCAATTATCAATAGCAGCCGCCGCTGGAGGGGCTGGATCCGGCCAGGCTCTCGCGCGCAGGGGCGAGCACGCAGCGATATTTGCTGGCAGCACCAAGAGAAACCCCGGAGAGCAAAGGCGAGGCGTCTTCCCAAACTCAGCGGGTCCAGCCGCAGCTTCGCTGGAGCCCTCCCGGCGGTGATGGCCACAGGGATGGCCTGCAGCCCCCTGCCTTGCCCGCCCACGGCACGGCGAGCCGGGGGCTCTGCTTCCTTGGGTCTCCTCTGTGATGGAGCTCCCCCGGGGATGGGGAGCGCGCGGGGGAGCTGGGGCCAGCCAGGAGGCCCAGGGCCCCAAGCCAAGCCGACGGAGAGATCTCCAGCTCACCCTGCACATAACGCTGCCTTGAACACAATGCAGCTAGAGCACGCCAGCTCTGGGCTAGGAGTGGACTCCATCAGACAAGCAGGAAAAAATGTCTTAGAGGATTTTTCACCCTACCGTGCCATCTCTGGCGATGCCCTTCTGCATGGGAAGGGCCTGGTTTGATTTCCCGTGGCTCTGAGCAGCTGTGGGATGCTGCTGAGGAACGATGCTGCCAGAGGTATCGACGGAAGCCCCGAGCCTGGAGCAGTCTGGGTGCCCAGCACCAGGGCTCACTGGGGCTGGCTGGGAGGAAACCAGGGTGATGCTGGATGGTCACGGCATGCTCGTCCCCTGCCCTGCCAGACCTCACGGATCAGTCCTACCTGAGAAACAGCTGTAGGTCCCGGTGCTGCAGGGTGTTCACCTCACACATGAAGGCAGCCTGAGGACCTCCAGCTGCTCCTCCGTGCTTTCTTTTCCCTCATAGCAAGGTGGTGCCTTCAGGCTGCTGCAAAACCCCAAGAGGGGATGCTAGGGGAAGCTCCGATTTTGTCGGTTTGAGAAAAAGAAGCATCATTCCCCAAATCAGTGCTGTTTGTGCTGCAAATTTCTGGTCCGTCTCCTCTCCGCTGAGGGCACTGGGGACGGTCCCAGCAGCCAGAAGCACTGCCTGAGGGATGGGGCCTCGTCAGCGGGGAACTGGGCTGCAACTAATTTCTGTGTCTAAATGGCATTTAATACAGTCTTGAAGGAGATCTGTACACAGGACGTGGAGAAGGAACTAAGGGTTATTGCTGTCAATATAATTAATTTCAAGCTAATTTGAGCATCTGATTAAGTTTAGCATTACCATAAAAACTAAACTGCTATTTAAAACCAGAGAGGAGTTTATTAAATAAGTACTGGAATGCAACAGAAAGCAAAATGAGGGTAATAAAGTCACTTAAAGTAATAAAATTAAGTGAATGTTAGAGATATCCTTTGATGGATCTTTCCTTTACCCTTCCCCAGGATGGGGATCTTCCTTCTTCAGCTGTATTTTCTATACAGACTTCTGAATTTCTTACGGGTCTTTGTAAATCTTCATAGAAACAAAATACATGGGAAAAAATGGTCAAAACAATTTTTTTTTTTTCCTTTGGAAAAGGAGGAGAAAACGCCAAGGAGCAGAGGTGGCTGCTAGCTGAGCACATCCCCTTGCCGGAGCTGTGCACTTGCACAAGGTCACGGGCAGCTCGGCCAGCTGGGAATGCCGCCCGGGGCAGGAGCGTGCTTGGGAAAGGGAAAGCAGGATCCCCCCCGCCGGGTGCTGGTTTGGGGTGTTTCCTTCATTGCTTTCCTGCGTGTAGTAAAACATTAGTCCAGTTAGACAACTGGTGGCGAAAACCCTGCGGGGTTTCCACTACTGCGCCAGAGCTGGCCAAGACAACTTACCCTTCTCCTCTAGGTTCATATGTCACCCAGAGAAAACACTTATTTACTCTGAAGGCCACAGAAGCCTTAAAATACAAAGCCTGAGATAACACTGATAGGATCACACAGACATCCGAATTAATTTATATTGCTGTCCTAAGCAGAAGTGACTCATTGATAGGAGCACTGTCCCTCGGTTAAACAAGGACCTCGGCAGGGATGCCACGGCGATGGGCCACAGCAGAGGATGAGTGCTCGCTGTCCCCTTGCTGTCCTCTGCTCCCGGAGCCCTGGGCACTGCCTCGGGATAGGGATGGCGAAGGAAAACGAAGGAGGCGCGTGCCAAAGTCCTGCCCTGCCCGTGCTGGGCTCAGGATGAATCAAGGATGGAGATGCAAGTAGTTGTGGCCCTCAGCCACACGCTCACCGCTTTGCAACACGCCTCGTTCGGCCAGCTCTGTGGTCTCTGCTGCTTCTGGGTCAAAACAGTTGTGTGTGGACATGAAGAGGGGTGGTTAAAACCCCAAAGACCTCCAAGGGGAGGGTGGTCAGCTGAAATTTCCAAATCTCCTCTACTTCTGGCAAAGGCAGACCCAAGGAAATAGGGGAGAAAGTCGGGACTTCGGTACGTGTTCTGAGACAGAGCTCGGGGAGGAGGGTGCGAACAGCTCTGGAAATGGAGGGAGGAGTGACCTGGGTGGCCCTGCACCTCTCCAGAGCATGGCCCGGAGTCCGGAGAGCAGGGCAAGAGGAGTGGGGGTTCCTTCGTCACCTGGAGAGAGACCTGAAGCCGTGACATTGCCCTAAGTGGCAAATGGCAGCTCAATAGAGATGGCTCTTGGAGACCCCCCCTTCAACCACATCAAATCCGCAAGAAGGTCGGTACGCACGGCAAAGAGTGAAACCGTGCAAATGGCGGGGCTGCGAGCATCCAGCACTGGCCTCGCACGCAACACACCCCCCAGTTTGCATCAGGACACCTTGTACGAGACTTCGTGCAAAGCCCACGAAGTCCACTAAGGCTTTTCCCACTTCTCGCGGGGGCCCCGCTCCCCCTCGGGGGATTGCCCACGCTCGAGCTGGTGACCAGACCCGGAGGAGACGTGCGCTGACACCCATCACAATTTTATGTCGTTTCAGGAAATTTTAAATTCCATCCTGAGCCCCAACTTCCCCTCCTAAGATTTCCTTTTGGCACCAGGGTTTGCTGGTAACTTCTGTTGCAAGGCTGAGCACAATTTAGAGTATAAAATATAACCGCGGGCTGTTTCCTTAATTGATTTCTTTTGTTTCATTCTATTCCTCAAAGATTTGTCAACATTAATTTTTATATGCTTAACATTTTGCAAATACTGGCCAACTTTTTAAAATTAATGAGTTGAGATGGAGATTGAATACCTTCCCTCCCCTGCAACTGCAGCGGGGAACTAACACGGGATGATAGTAAAACATGTTATCAGCATTTAATTTGTAAAATTAGAGTTATTAAAAAGTGAATCTGCCAGCAGCCATTGGCAGCTGTATTAATGCTGCTGAACGTTATTCTCGCTATTATTCAAGGTGAGGTCTTCCTGTTTGCATTTTGCAAATCAAAAAGCACCACATTTCCCACAATAATGTGATTTCAGCTGAAATTAGAAGATTCATGCGTTTCCCAGGGTTCAAGTCAACAAATCGGCAACAAATTGCATTCACAGTAAATTGCTCGGAAGAAGTAATTTTTTAAATACGGCGAACTCCTAAGGGCTGTGCCCTTTAACGACATACAGCATGTCAGCCCGTGATAAAGCATCAGCAACTAAAGCTAACAGAACCGGTGCCAAATCCGCCTAAGAGCCTCCTCCCAAAGAATACAGTGGTTTGATGTCAGGAGCGTATCATGTGTTTAGAAGACTCACTCCGAAAATACATTTTTGAAATAGCGTATATTAAAGTGCAATTACGGGTTAAGTAACAAATTGGCTTACTGCCTAATATAGAGAAACACACTGTGACAATCAGATAATGCTGGAATTAAACAAGATGGCAACAGCTACTGCGCGAGGAGTTGGAGCGAGGAGCCCGCTCCTGCAAGCGGTGCCTTCATCCCGGGGAAGGTGGACGGGGCTGGTGGGGCTCTGCCGTCACCCAGCCGCTCAGACTCAAAACCATGAGGACCTTTGAAACCCTACACCAAATAATACACTATAATATCCAGGAAAAAAAGGCTCCTCTCCACCCATCGAGCCCAAGCTCTTGCGCAGCGGAGAGATCCCGGCTGTCACCAAGGAAACCAGAGATTGCTGGAACGATCTCCAGCCCCGGCTGCCTGCCGTTCCCTCCAGGGACGGGTGTTTTAGCAGTCGAGTGGCACTCCACCGGCCTCTGATGCCTGCTCCATGAGACGGAGACACCACTCCATCCCCGGAGCACGTGGTAGGACACCTGCAAGAGGCTCCGCAGCGGCAGCCTTCGCCCTCTCGCTGTGATCCTGTTCTTAGTCCCAACGCTTCACCCTCTGACTTTGCATATGCAGCAATGGGTTTGAAGGAACTATTACTGCTTGGGAAGGAGCTCCAAGGGCCATCATGGGGACTTCTGCACAGAGACTTCTGCCCAGTGATGCACATGCAGTGCTGGAGAGGGACAGATGAACATCTCAGCACCACGGTGCGGACCTGGGGTTGCCCGCACCTTGAGCTCTGCATCTGCTCCAGTCCCTCCTGCACCGAAGGGAATGGGGAAAGGCGCAGGGAAACTGTGTGCGGCAGCTTCCCTGCCTGGCTTGGACCAGGGTGCAGGCAGGGATGGCAAATCCATGGGGGTGGGGGAGAGAGCCAACGGGATGAGGCAGGGCTTCCCAGCCTGGAAAGGAGATGAGAAGGGTGTTATGAGGGAGGTCTGCAAGCTCTGGATGACATGGAGATAGCAAACAAAGATGAGCAGTTACCCATGGTAGCAAACAGGGACACCTCTCCACCTCATCCTGAAAGATTTAACTGTGCTTCTTCACCCTCAAGGTGGAAATTCATAATGGCTCGTGCAGCACAGCCATCATTCTCCTCCACGGTGCCTCACCTCCTCTTCCTGGAGAAAGATCAGCAAGGCCACCCACCCCAAAATACAGACTCTTATGGCTCCTGCAGTGGCTTTAGCATCACTGAGGACCAACGGTACCACCTAGTCCAGCTCCCGCATCGCACAGGACAAAGACCTTAACCCAGGATTCACCCTCGTGGCATGGAGAATCTCCCGTTCCTCCACTGCAAGAGGTGGTTTGAAAAGCTACCGAGGGGAAAGGCTTGCAGAGCCTCCCGGGGCTTGGCTCGGGAGATTTCCACAGCGTTTCAGTCCCCATCGTGATCAAACTCTCTGTGAACCCCCTCCTGCGAGGGCGAGCAGGGGCTGGGGGTGAGGAGCAGATGACGGGCTCTGCACCAGCAAACCTGTCAAAAACGTGCCGCTCTCGCCTGCGCCATAATTGCATTTATCCATTCCCATTTTGGAAACAACAGGGAAGTTAGCAAAAGCAGAATACTTAAGCACAGCTAGTTCTCAGCGATATAATTCTCTTTAATCTTTTAAGCATTTGACAGTATTTGCTTGAAAGAAGGAGCAACAAGTACATAATTATTGCACTAATTAAGCTGCCAAAACACAAGCATGCTGCAAGAGCACCTTTGAAACAGTGAGCTCTCGATTCATTAGCATCTGCTGTAAGCTTATTAATCACCTAACAGGCAATTAGCAAGCTGTTACTGTTTGAGACTAGTATGTAAATAAATTCTTGGGTTAATTTCTTCCTCTGATAATAAAGAAAACATTATGAAAATTAGCTAAGCGACAATGTAAATGATCTTGACTGTTAATTATATGATGGTGTTACATATGCGGCCGCCGTACACCAGATAAGGGATGCACCTCTCACTTTGCGTACTGTTTTAAAAATAAAATCGTTGACATAGGTAATAGGGAGGCTTTCTGCATTAGAGTCACAGATGTTTGCCTTTAGCTAACCAAAACGAACTGCCGAATGACTGACATTGCGAAATTAGCAACTGGGTTTATTTGCAGCGATCGCCAGCCCTGCGACGCCTTGCGCAGAGCCCTGGCTGCAGCTCTCGGGCGGTGCTGGCGGGCTCCAGCCCTCTGCCCTCCACCCGCGAGTCACGGGTGCCCCAAAAATCATCAGCGTGGGCCCTGCGTCCCGAGCAGCCCTCCCCTGCTGGGGCTGAGCTGGTGGCCACGCGCGGCGCACGGCCGTGCGGCAGAAGTACGGGCGGGCAGAGGTGCGGGCAGAGGCGCGGGCAGGCAGGCACGCCGTCGGTGCAGGGATGCTGACGGGTGGGCGGCTGGACCGTACGGTGGCAGCGCTCACAGCTTGCCCTGGGGCTGGACATCCAGCATTCTGTGAGGATGAAATTTAATAACATTGACGAAAACGGCACCCTGCCTGCACAGCGCTGAGCACCACGGCAGACAAGAGAGGAGACTCTCATCCGCCCTCCCTCCTCGCAGAAGGACGCTGTTTTGTGGCCCAGACAAGACGATTTGCCTGTGAAGCCAATGGTTATCTCCACACACCCAGGCTGATGGCATCGACCTGTTATTCATTACTTACTTGGGCAATAAATTGTAAGGCTTTCCTTTCATGTGGCACCACCATTCACAGAGCGCTCTACCGTCAGTCACCCACAGAAAAAAATGATCCCGTGGCAGGGGTCTGGCAAAATGGGGCAATTACTGAAGTGCTGACGGAGCGTGCAGGCTGTGAGCAGGGGCACCGAAGCAGCCTCTGCCAGGGAGTCCTGCCCGGGGGTGCAGGCAGCAGAGCAATGCCCCATGCCAATGCCCCAGAGTCGTCCCCTCGCTCCGTGCCACCACACAGACCAAACCCCCACGACCATGCCACGCCGTGGGGGCTGGAAGGACATTTCCCCACTGCCCCTTCCATTGACAAAACCATATTCTGCCATGAGCTCGGCTTTACAGCTTTCTCTCCCCAAAAAAGCTCCCAGCTCCTTTAAGCATGCTCCAGCGGAGCAGAAAACTAATTACAGTGAACTGTGCGCCTGTTCGAGTGAGGAATTACCAGCAGCAGAGGTTACTTAATAATCTTATTAATTTAAACTATTTTATCACCATCTTTTGCCCCATAATTATGCGTACAAAATGCACACAGAATATTTCACAACTAAAAGCTTGAAACAAAAGTTGAAGATTAAGGGCGCGATGAGGCGCTTTCATGCAGCTCCAGCATCTCTGGGAAGAGGAGCGCCACAGCCTGCGGGCAGCCCTGCTGCTCCTGCCCGCTCCCTGCCTGCTCACCGGTGCCAGGCTCACTGGGTGCCACCCGCTGTCTGTGAGCGATGCATCGACACCAAAACACGCTCCCGCCTCTGCAGAGAGCGTGTGGGGCTGCCGCACTTCAACGGGTAACGCGGGGACCCCCGGGCAAGGCGGTGGCACCCCGGCGAGGCCACCGAGCCTCGGCGGTGGCGTGTGCTGAGCCACCAGCGCTGCCCGGCCATCAGCTCTTTGCAATTAGCACTTGCCAAAGAGGCGATGCGACGCGGCCCCTCTCGCAGCGCAGCGGCGAAGGGCACACCCGGAGAGCGTGAAAACCTCTCGGGGAGGAGGGATTCGCAGGAGGAATGTAGTGGGCATGGTGGTGTTGGGCTGACGCTTGGACTAGATGATCTTAGAGGTCTTTTCCAGCTTGAATGATTCTGTGGTTCTATGAACGGAGAGCACCAAGCGCACAGGCAGCTCCGGCGCCAGAGCTCGGTGGCAGGCACCCGCTCAGGCAGGTCTCTGAGCCTCTCACCCAAGCTCCCGAGCTGCTCTGGGTCTGCCGCACCTATTACTTCTTCGCAAATAAAATTATTTCTTACTCCCCGTGGCTATTTTTTACTCTGGCTGTTTTGAAGGANAGACATAGGCAGTATGGTTCCAAAATATCATTTTCCATCTCCAGAAGCAAGCGCTGGAGCTTTACAACAACCACACGAAACCAAGAAGACAAGGAGGGAATGGCTTGTAAATGGCTTTTTAGTACAAACTGTGTTTCAGTTTTATGGATGATGGCTGGAGATCCCTTTAGAGCGATGTGCTAAGAGGTTATTTTGGATCCAGCTTAGAGGCTGCAGCAGTTTGGCCCATTAAAAAGTAAATTTTTCATGTCAAGAAACAATCTCTTGCAGATGGAGTGCTCATCTGTGAAAAAGGAAAAAAAAAAAACAAACCCTAACTAGGTCAGGAAGGCAGCGTGCAGCTCAGCGCGCTCCCTGCGCAGGGCTCCTCGGGAGGCTCTTTCCTCTGGGTCCCTTCTCCGTGTCCCAGGCACGGAGGGAAGCCGGTTCGCCGTCGCCTTTGGCCGTGTTTCTGAGCGGCCGCCTCCACCCGACGGGGACTCGCAGCCGCCGCCGGACCCCGCTGGCAGCCGCCTTGGCCACGGATCCCAGCCCGCCGCAAGTGCAAACCATTTGTGGTTATTCAGCCTGAATCACTTCGAGGTCTTGGTCTCCCACTAGTAATTTAGCTGGCTAGATACTGCTGCTGCGTTATGCACCAGATGTTTGTGGAAGGGCCCAGGGACAGATGTGCCTTCAGCCTCGACTGAAACCAAAAAAGTTGCTGTTTCCCTCCATAAATCCCAGCTTTCCTTGGTTTGATTTGATCCCAGACAGCTCCTCTCCAGCCGTTTGTTGGTTGTGCTTGATTTTTCCCTCTGTTCAAACACAGATAGTGGCACCGGGTGCTCTGAGCACGGGCGAGCAGGATGCCGCCGGCATCCCCACACATCACCTGCATTAAAGAGATACAGCGTGTGGCAGCAAACGCTGTTTGCTTTGACTTCACCTTAACTGAAATAACACATTTAAATAAAAAGGCCCTCATAAACCTGGCATCGTTTATTACAACCATTTTAACGAAATTTTAATTCCGGACAACACCGTCCATGGCAGTTGTAATCAAAAGCGATCGGCAGCTGTAATCGAAAGCAAAACTAAACACCTGAAACCGTTCACTGAAAATGTGCTAATTACCTTATATTTTTTTAAAGAAAAGTCAAGACTTTTCTTTGTCCAAGAGCAAAAGCTTTCCTTTTGGAAGACACCTCTCTCTCCAGATGAGCCACTGCAGACCCAGCACCTACCAGCTCTCCCTGTCACACGCAAACAAAACCCTCCGTTGCAGTTTCGTTGCCTGCACACCCTTTAATACCACGGCCAAAGGCACCCAGAAAAATCAGAGGGCACCGCAGAGCTGAGCGCGGTGCCAGGGCACCCGAGCCAGCCCGGCCGAGGATGGGGCAGCCCTGGCAGGGCCGCAAGCTCCCGGCCTGCCCGGCTGCTGCTGCTGCTGCTGCAAACCAGCATTTTTTTATTAGATTTGTATTGCTGGGGCAAGGCGGGAGTCCTGGCTAGGAGATGCCAGAGCCGCAGGTTAAATGCTAAACGCCAGGCTACAAACCAGGAGGGACTAAAGGCGTCCGCACGCTCAGCCCTGCTCATCCTCGAAGCCCGGCTGCAACTGCTCCCGCTCCTCCGGCCGGCGGAGCCAGCACGCCGGGCAATGGCTCCCTGGCTTCAGCTTTTGGGAGGAAACGCAGGGAACCATCTGCCACGACATTTCACCAAAACCGCCGTGAGGAGGAGGAGCACGGGGGTCAGTGCTCGGGTTCGTCAGCCCAGGTCGGACGGGTTGGTCCAGCACAGCACCCTTTTTGTACATATATGCTCTCGGGGCAGGGGTGCAATGAGCCAACGCGCCGCTCCCCGGGGCCACGTGCGCCCCTGTGCTAACGAAACGCCCCCGTGTCCCCAGGGACCCCCTCGCTGCTGCAGCCAGAGGAAGACCGGGAAGCGCCGGGGAGCGGGTGAAACGCCGGTGGGGAGGCAGCAGCCTGGAGGACAAGGGAAGAAGGGGTTAATCAGATGGGTTTACCAGCACTTCCAGAAAGACCAGAGCGTCGGCAGCTCTGACAAAGTTGTTATGCAGCAGCAGGAGCAGCATGGAAGCGTCGGTGCCCGGCTGGCAGGGATGTGCCCTGCTCAGCGGCCCCGGGAACGTCCAGCGGGCGCTGGGGGCTCCTCCGGGAGCTCTGCGGGTCCCGGGCAGAGGGCGAGCCGTGCCACAGACAGCCGCTGGCGAGCCGGGTCTCCTGCTGCTCGGGAAAGAAATGTGCTTTTCAGAAGGAAGATTTCTTTTTTTTTTTTTTTTTTTTTTTTCTTTTTTGAGTTTTTGAAATAAAATCCCTTTGGTAGCACACTCCAAAAGGAGGCCAAAGCCACCGAACAGCCTGGGTGTGATCGTGTTCCTAATGAAGCCTGGAGCAAAGCCACCGCTTACGTGGTCAGGCCTACAGCCGTCCTGCCTTGTAAATCAGTCACACAAGGGAACGTTCCCCATCCAATACAATTTAACGTTCACCGCAGAATTTGGATTTCAGAAGCCTTGGGGTTCGGCAAATATAAACCCCAGGCTGAGATGTAGCATTTTAGAAGCCCACACCAATCCTGACTGGCTCCTCAGCATTTTAGACGTGAATTTTTTTGCTGTCCACTGTGGCCTTAATTTCAAGCAAGTTTCCAGGGGATGGCCCCGCCGTAGCCTGTCAAAGGACTAACGCGACCCCTCCGCTCCCCGTGGGCATGGGTGCCAGCAAGGACACCGGGGCCAGGGCTGCTGTGGCAGGTCCTGGGAGAGGGAAGAGCCCGCAGGAGGGCACGGGGAGCTCGAGCGCCTGCAGCCCCGTGCTGCTCCTTTGTGGCCCCCCCCGAAGCTAAAATGACATTCTGTAGATCTCGGCGCATTGCACAAATCATTCCAGACATGAACGGAAATTTTCCAACAGAGGCACCACATAAAAAGTTGGGGCTTAATCTTCTGAGCTATCGTCGTGACCTGTTATTACTATTATCTCTTACAAGTGTAACTAACTGTGAAGTCAAATTTGCAGTGAAATGCTTTCATTAACCCAAAATGAATTCGAGGGCATTTTCCTTTGCAGAAAAGGAAAAGTTTTGGTTTATGACACTTGGAACGGGGTTGCTCCCTTGCGACGCAGCCCTTCGCTTCCCGCCCTGCTCTGATGGAGATCGCTGATGCACAGCTCCTTAATGATGCTTCCCACATCCACAGCGCTCTGCCGGGAAAACGCCGAGGCACCGCAGCCCTTTTCATTTGTTTCTCCTGGAGGCAGTTTTGTCTTGGAAATCTCCTTAAGGAACGTAGACTTTATATGCTCTGAAGTCTCTACACAACCTATCGCAACCAGTGCAAGAGGGTATCAGAATTACACAGTTCACCCCGAATTAAGTAGCTGCGTCTCGCTGGCCCTGTTAGCACATGGCCTCATTGATAGCATGGCGAAGGGTTCAGCCACGGGGCTATCGATCCATTCAATATTTTGCTGCTGAGTCCCGGGAGGGCAGCCAAGCCAAACTGTTTGCCCAGTTTGAGGAAGGGATTAGTTTGGAACAAATCAACAGGTGAGGAAAATTCCTTCGCTGGCAGCAATGAAACTTCCATCCACTCAGCGTTTGGAGCCCGTGCGTCTCTCACGTCATTTCTGCCGGTGACACGGTCTGACGGAGGGACCGCGATGTGCAGACGGTGCAGGAGGGAGCTGTGCCGGGGAGAGCGCCCGTATCGATCGCGGGAAGGCAGCCTTGTTATTGTTAAGGCTGACCTTGTCCGGACTCGCTCCCACAGGTACAAAGGTCGCACCAAAGCAAACAGGCTGCAAATATCCCGACCCAGCGAACGAATGCCTGGTGGCCCCGCGGCCGCGGGAGGCAGCCGAGGCCCCCAGCCTTCATCCAGCTGGCAGGGATGAAGGTGGGGAGCAGGCCTAAGGAGGAGGAGGAGGAGGAGAAAGGGGCAGCTGGAGGCATGAACAGGATGAAGGGAAACAGGGAGAAGGGCCGGGGCGGAGGGATGCTGCGGCGCAAAGCGAGGATAACGCTGATAACGGGGCGGGGAGCGGGGGGCGTGGGGCCCGATCCTGCGCAGGGCTGCCGGGACAGCACCATCCCGCCGCTCCCCGCCGAGGGACTCTCCTAGCACGGTGCACGGCCTGCCTCTGCCCACCCGCGACCGAGCCGCGGGGCCCGTGGGCAGCATCCCACTCCCGCCCCGTGGCCGCGCCAGCACCACGCAGGGCGAAGGCGCTGCTGTCCCACCAGAAATCCTCATCCCACTCACCGCGGAGGAAGGCTCCGGCTCACCTCCGGAGGGGTTGCCGTGGGTGGGAAGTTTTCCCGCTGGATAAACCCTTGCATCCCGAAGGGGCAGCTCCCTCTCTAAGCGCCTCACCGGTACGAACCGCCGCTCCGCTCACGCATGGCTGCTCCAGGGATGCAGCCGCGCATGGTGGCAAGGGGGTGGCAGCCCGTGCCCTCGCCTTGCTGCGCTGTCTTCCTTCTTTCTGCAAAGCCGGGAGGCACCAAGCTGATGGAAATCCTGCCCCCGGCTTCCTGCGGACCCTTATCCTTCCCGGGGGAACGGGGCCAGACCTCCCGCCAGCTCGTGTCACTTCGTCGAGCCTCCTCTGAAGTTGCCTCCCAAGTGATAAGCGCGATGCAGGCCGTGGCCGCGGCCGGTCCCTGCTGAGGTTCCCCACCAAGGTCCGTGATGACAGATGCATTTTTTTCTCTGCGCTGGCCTGATGCCGATGGAGCTGATGGTCACCCCTCCGCAGCAGCATCCTTCCCGCCACCCGGAGAAGGGCCGATCCAGCTCCTGCTCCGCTGGGGTGTGTGCAGATAGCTCACTCGGCCTTTTTCTCCCAGCCTCAATCTCAACCGAAGAACTGCCCAAAATTTTACAGTGCGTCTGATCTGGCTCAACAGCATGATGCAGCAGAGTCCAGAACAAGCCTTTGGGTATTTTTTTTTTTTTTTTCTGCAGGACTGACTGGCTTTCTTCCAGCTCTGGGAAAATTTCAGCAATTTCAGGTTAGCTAGACGTTACGCATACACGAGCTCACCTTGTTGGCTTTAGAAATCCATCAGTCTTTGGCGAGATAACGAGGACCAGTCTCTGACATCTCTTCCAAGATCTAGTGATATTCCAAGCTGCTTTAAGCTCCAGTTTTGATTTTTCAGGCAGGCAGCTGACGACTTCAAAGGCACTGGTCCTCATCTGTTAGAAAATATCCCCGACTGCCTGAAAGCATCTGCCCTCGAGCAGGGGTGCTGCCCACCCGCCCGGGCTCGGCAGGTCGTTCCCATCACGGCTGAGCATCTGAGCATCGCCCAGACGATCTGTCCCATCGCCACGGGACAGATCTGGGGTTTTCAAGGGGCTGCCTTTGGGATGAGAGCTCAAGTCAAGGTTTAACCACCTTCCCAGGGCCGTTAACCTTCCAGGTCTCTTAACAGCAGAGGAGGAGGGTTTGCTTTGATTTCCCCGTCCCTGTGGATTTGTGCGTGGAAGATGCAGGCACGAACGTTTTGGGGATGAAACTCTCTCTGACTGCTGCAGAAATAAACATTTTTCCCCAAAATAGAGTATTTCAGCAGGACAACTGGAGATATTTTAAAGCCTTCCCTGGGGCTGGGAAGCGGAGCACGAGGTCCCGCATTGTCGGGGCTCCCCGGGCAGAGCCAGCAGCAAGTCCCTCTGTGCTGCTCCTGATCTCCGCCTATGCTTTAGCACAACGCAGAGAAGGAAGGAATACTCTGTCATGGTGACTCCTTGGGGATTTTACCTCGGACGCCCCAAATGAAGCCCAGTTTTCTGATTGAAGCACGGCGTGGCAATGGAGTGCAGGAACACAGATGATGGTACATAACCGGAGAGGGACTGAACATTTTCAGCAAATTACCTCTGTTATGAGCCTGGCCATAAAAATCACCTCGCAAGTGAATTTAGCTTTCCTCCTCTCCATGCCCAATCAATTAGCACATGAGTAATACCAGGCCCATTAGGGCAAACTGATGCCGGGGGAGTTATGTCATCTGCTATAGAAATGATTGCTTAATATACCAGTTGGCTCAAAGGAACTCTTACCCATTGCACAACCCCCTAAAATCGATAGCAACCGTCAAACTATATTGTTTCAAGCGAGGATACTGCTGGGTAGCTAAGTAAGCTCAATATCAGCGTTTGTGATCTCAGACACTTACTGGGCTATAAATAATAGAGAGGAACAACAACAACGGACGACATTTCTAACCAGGAGAAAGGGTTGGTTCAAGTCATTACAGGAGGGCAACAAGTGCCGTGCAACGGGTGCAGGAGAGGAAGAGCTCAGAGCAAGGCTTCCCGCGTCGCACTGCGTCCTCTGCAGCTCCGTCTCGGCAAAATGAGCCCAGCTGCTGTCCGCGGCTCTGCTCCTGCCAGCGGAGGACACGGCAACGCTCACACCACCTTGAGGTGCAGGACGGGGCGCTATACGGTCAGCAGACACACGTGCACACCCACGCCCGTGCATGCAACTGCAGATATGTGCTGCGAGGAGTAGGCAGAGCAACCTCTGCAGATGCCCATCACCTCTGGGAGCCCTTGGAAAGGAACCTCCGTTGCACCGAGATCCTACCCGATTTCACTCTGCTGTTGCACCCCTTATGCTGGAAGAGAACGACACCATTTCCGTTGCTTTAAAATATACTTAATAAAGTAGAAAGCGGCAAACAGCAATGATGAAGTCTGAACTCGAGGATCTCGACATGGTGTCGTTCTTGGTATCTCTATAGCCAGGCTCTAGCAAAACGCCCCAGCTCCCGTTTCCATTACCTCTTCCCGTTTCCAGTACGGACCTTCACCCTCTCGTTGGATGCAGGGTGAAGGGGGGAAAGCCCAGAGGGAAGGCTGGGAGCTGGCAGAGGTCAGACCCAAAGCCAGTGCCCGCCTGGCCAGCCGCACGCACCGGGCACGCACCACCCAGGGCAGCAGGAGACACCGACTGCCCCAGACATTTCGCTGCGTGCAGAGAGATAGCTAGAAGTAGAAGAGGAAAAAGCTCCTCTGCCTTGCCCTGGGGACGGGACTTCATGTTATAAGCGCAGGACAAAGCACTCCTGATATTAGGTCTGCCAGAGGATTTGAATAGGATTGGCCTGGGCTAACAAACTGTGATCAAAGCTAATCTCTGATTAGCTATACTGAGGAGATTTAATTTAGTTTAAAGCCTTACCTGAAATGCAGAACTGGGTATTATTGCATATCTGACTGAGACTGCTGTTGTAAAGCTGAAGTATTTATAGTAGAATTAAAACCTCTCTGAAAGCAATCATCCAAGGAAGCAGCAAAATTGATTGCAGCGTTACTGGTTCCAAACATTGGAGAATCATGAGTCAGTCCCCAAAATGTCACAAGATTTTAAAATGTAATATATTTTGTCTTATTTTTATTTAGTTTGAGAGACTATTTTCAAGGCACGAAGGTTGAAATCTGACTCTCGTCTCGGGAAGTGGAGATTCGCATCTAACACAATTCCAGGAGCTGGATGTTGAACAAAAGCCACTAATTATTCTGCTGCTCCCGCGAGAGGGGCCGAGGCGGCGGTGGCCAGCCGCAGCCCTTGAACCCCACAGGAAAACCCGGGAGGAGGCTGATGCCCTGCAAAGCTGCAGAGTCTTACGAGCAGGTCCTGGTTTGATGCCCACGATGCCTTTCCAGGTGGTTCCAGGGATCTTTCCGGAGAACCACAACCCAGGACAGCGTTTCCCCGCAACTCGGAAAGCCTGCCCCGGCACCCAGGGCTGGTGCAGAGCTCAGGGCGGCCCTCCCCTCCAGCGCAGGCACGCATCCTGCCCCTGCCGGCGCCGGCTCCTGCTGGCAGCATCTCTCCCCAGGCATCCCTTCCCCGGGACTTGGCCCAGCCCTGAGCTCCCCGCTCGCTCCCGTCCCTCCCTCTGCGCCCGGGGAAGAGGTGCTGGAGGGATGCACGTGGCAGTGTGGCAAGCGGGTCCGGATCTGGCCGCCTTCCCGTGCGCAGGCTGGGCTGCGGCCGGGGCCAGGGTGGGCTGCTTCCCCCGGCCAGACTTCTCCTGGTCCTCCAGCTCCCCGCAGACGCTCGGCTCCTGCTTCTGCCCGCTCGGGCTCCTCGGCTCCTGACAACGACAAATCTCTCCCATTTCTCCCTCTTTCTTCCAGGCCATGACATGTCTGTCCGGAGGGCATGAAGAAATGATGCTGACACAGTGGTGAAGAATCCCAGATGGGAGCATGCCATCCAATCTGACGGCCAGAGCCCCGGGCTTGAGTTTGGCAGGGAGGTGCGGAGCACTGATGGCTTCCCGCGCCAGCACCCCTCCGAGACACGGTTTCCTGAAGATGACAAGGGTGGGCGACCAGGACAATCTCCACTCCCACTCCCGGACTCCTCTTGCTGTGTACACCCTCTGACGGAGAGCGCTGGGCCCGGCAGGAGCCCGCAAGGACACCGAGGCCTTACACGCAGTGACGCCACCTGCCCTCGGAGCAGCCCCACGCACGCCTCCACGCTGCCGGCTGCGCCGCAGGGCACGGTCCTGCGAACCTGCGCCAGCGCAAAACCCCTGCACACCGCGTCAGCGCGTACGCCGCCAGCAGCATCGGCAGCTGCAGATTTGCCTTGGCTTGTAAAGGCGCTTCTCCCTGACAGGGCTGACGGTGCGAACGCTCTGCCCCGTGCTGCAAGCTCCTGCCTCGCCAGCTGCAATTCAAAGAGATTCCTGCTGGGCAGAACGGTATCGTAACCAAGCAGGAGTCAATCCGGTTTGGCACGCGCCCGATTGCCGGCAGCGGTGCCAGAACAGCCTGCCCATAGCCAGCAGCCTTTGGGGGTCAGCTAACCGCGGCGCCCGTGCACCACGCTGCATTTGTGGGGAGGGCCGGGGGGTCCGTGGGGCTTCCCGCAGCCCCCAGCCCGCAGCGGCCGCAGCAGCTCCTTCACGCCGCCCAGGGCAGGACGTGGGGCAGGATCCCTCTGCTAGCGACAGCAGAAATTTCATCTGCATTAGGCCACTACCCCCTGCTCTGCTTCCTCGCTGCTCTGCGCCGCGTATTTCAGACGCCGAGTGGTTTTCTGGCTCAGGGACCTGCCCCGGCCGGCCGGGCTGCAAGGGGGTCCCGGGGTGCTGGAAAGCAGGGAGGGGTGACTGCTGGAAAAGCAGACCTCCGTAAGCATCGTTTCCTTGGGAAATCAGAGTAAAGGGAAAAAAATAACCTTAAGCTAACTAATTCCTATTAGAAATGAGATTCTCTTGCTCTCCTCATCTCCTGCAAGCGTTCTTGATTAGCTAATAAATGATTAATCGTGCCAAGAAAAGCCGACTCCTTCTTCTCCTGCTTTCATCCGCCAGCTGCCTCCAGGGGATTTCAAATGTCACGGGCAGATGAAACGGCCTCCCCAGGACTCCACGAGTCCCTCACCATCCGAATCACCCAGGAGGAGAGGCTGCACCCTAGCCCTTGCCCGGGAGCTGGACCATCCCTGCCTCTGGGCCTTCATCCTCTACCGTAACGCCTGCGAGTGCATCCTCTGCCTCCTCTAAACGCTCTGTAATTTACCTAAGAGGAAACCACATGCATTGATGCCACAGAAACCAGCAGGCACGTCTCTGGAATCCGTCGCTCCTGACAAGTACTCTATTTTAATGCTCCTAACAGCAATTTTTATTCTAACAGTATGTGAAGGCACTTAGATTTCTATGCAGTTTTTACTTTTTAATCTCATATACTTCTTGCTGGTGTCAAAGTGTCACCATTTAATAGTCTTACTGGAAAAAAAGAGTGTTTCAGATCTTGTTCTATAGTCCACATTGTGAATACATTAGAGAACCACTGAATGATTTAAGAGGGATTTTTATACCTCTGAACATGGAGGGAAGGCTACCGTGGGAGTGCACAAGGGGCCCAGCCTCATCGCTAGCTGCTAAAAAGGTGGGCAGTAATTTCTGCTCCAGGCTCCCCTAAAGCAGCGGGGCTTTGGCGGGGGGGGAAGCACCGCTGGCACCTCGTCCTCCCCCAGCAACGCCCAGAGATGCTGCCTCACGTGGGGCACTGCAGTGGAACTCTCCCAAGCAATTTTTCCTCTGATGAGTAATCCATTTCATGGGCACTTAACACCAGGAAAGCTGGTGCTCGGTGCCGGAGGTTACGGTGCAGCGCGGGAAGCGCGCTCTGGCTGTGCAGCGAGGCCCGTTACTAGCAGAGCTTCCCCAGGTCACAGGCAGAGCACTTCCCCCTGGATAACGGGACATCGCTGGCAGCGGCGGGCAGGCGCAGGCACGGGATGCCGAGTCTTCTCACCGGCGTTGGTTGCACCGCTGCCGGAGCAGGGCCTGGCGACGCCGCTTTTGGTCCCCGTGCCGTTTCACCCCGCAGCCTTCCTGCCCCATCAGCTTTCTTCACCTCCCAGGTCCTGGGGGCCGACGTCTGGGGGTGCTTTAAAAGAAGCCTCCAAGGCACCTCCGATAATGAGAACAGGAGACGGCAGCATGGCTTCTGTGAGATCAAAGCGCTCCCTCCCCAGCTGTACATGCCCTCAGCAATATAATCATCCTGACAACCCCATCAATATGTATTCCAGCTCCGCCAATTCCACCCAATTAGTTCACTAATCTCTTCCCGCCCAGGCACCGTGCAATGGCTGGGCAAAAACGCAGACCGCAGCCTCCACCGCTCCGGCAGAGCCGGCGGCGGCCCCCGTGCTGGGACCCGGCTCCCACCGCCACGGAGACAGGGCGGGGGCTGCAGGGAAGCCAGGCATCATTATTATTATTATTGTTGCTATTGTTATTAATGATCTTATTATTGCTGTTATTATCCTGGGTAGCTGTAAAGATCATTTGCAGCCTGTTTATTCACCTCGGCAGTATTCTGTATGAAACTTGCTGAGGGCTGGCGTGCTCGGTGGGACTCTGACTTTGGGGATTTTCGTATTAATTCAGGCCTTACCCAGGGTCTTGCATCCTCTCCCTCCCAATGCATCGATAAGATTTGCAGATGTTGCCCACCGCAGGGGCCGGACCCACACAGCACCACAGCTGCTCCGGACCAGCGCAGCGCCCGGCTGGGCTGTCCCAGCGAACAATTCCTGGTTTTCCATGGTCTCCACCGGGGATGTAGGGGCTGAACCCCAAATGCCGGGCAGAGCCTGGGGAGCGGGGAGCCCCCGAGCCCCCGATACCTGCCCAACAGCTGAGCGGGGCTGCCAGCACATCGCCCAGCCCTTTCCTGCCACCAAGGGCCGTGCTTGGGGGAAACGCAGCCCAGACCCCACGTCCCCTCGCCGGCACCCCGGGGCGACTCCGTGGCAGCGGTGGGCGATGGTTTCTCCGTCCGCCTCTCGCCCAGAGCCCCAGGGGACCGTGCGCCGCTCTTGCTCCCCTCCCAAGGCACCAGCAGCTCCCAGTGCTTTTGCAGGGCTCCGTCCTCCTCCTGCTGCTGAGCGGAGGTTGTCACCCTGGGGTCTGGAGCACTGATTGTGAAAAGAAAAGGGAGGCAGAATAAAGCCCGTTGCTTTAGCCAGGGGATTTACAAGGCATCGTTTGTTACAGGTTAGCTTTGGCTGCCATAATGATCCAGCTCCTGAGATTACCTGTCAAGCCTCTGTGAATTTTAAATAAAAGGTAAAAGGGTTTAACTCGAACACGACACCTCTGTGCATACAGAAACAGCTCAGCTCCTGCTCTCCTACAGGTACGCTCCAGACCCCGGATCAACACCGAGCAAAGCTACAAATCAAGGGCCAGACATGATTGCAAACATATTCTTTGCTCTTTCCTTTCTTCTGCTACAAAGGAGATTGGAGGCACACATGGGCTTTGCTTACATCTCATTTCAAACAAAATATACACGCATAAATAACGCCGGCTGACAGCTCGCAGGCTTTCTGATCGCGCTGCGGAGGAAGACGCCTGATTAGCGGCGCTTCTGCAGCGACAGCCCCGCCGGTGCTGCACGGGGGGTGATCGCCTGCCGGCCGGGCGCGGGGCGGCAGGGGCGAGGGGGCAGCCCGTGCAGGGCGCCCGTGCTCCCCGGGGCCTCCCGAGGGCTGTGCTGCCATCCCCCCGTCCCCAAAGCCGCCCCTGCTCGCCCCGCAGGTGCGAAAAAGGAGGGTGAGGAGCAGCGCTGGAGCTCGGATGGTCTGGCTCCGGGGAGGGGGATTGCACGTTGCAATGCTGCTTCCATCTCAGATCCCACTGGAGATTGCTGGGCCTGTGGTTTTGACACGCAGCATGCAGAAATCTGGACCAGTAGGAATCTGCACCCAAGGACGCGTGTGGGAAATCCAGTGTGAAAAAGCAAAACATCTTCTAGGTCCAATGAGAGCTGCACGGCTCGTTGCCTATATCCTTTTCCATTGCCAAAACTTGGCAATTTCACTGAAAACCAGTGGCATTTAAAAAAAAAAACCAAACCAAACAGGCAGAATATCCTAGTCAAGCGGTAACACAGCTAAAGGAGACTGACAAGTATTTTACAGTGTTATTACATAAAAAAAGGGTGATAAAAAATTCTCAGATCCCAAAGTGAAGTTTGTGCTGTACAGGTGAAGCAAGCGCAGATGGCAAAGCTGCCGTGGAGCTCGCAGCCGGCCTTGCCTTTCAAATGCCGTTGTCGCTGGCTGTAATTTCATCCTTTTCTGAAAGCCGTCGCAATCCCAGCATCGAAGCGGTGATCTCCAACAGGGACGCAAGGAACACAACATCCATGTCTTGGTGGCTTTAAGTATTTTTAGAGTTGACCTCTTCTTAGCTAGAATGATTTTATTTTTTTAGCATTAGTCCCCAGAGCCCGTTGAGGTGCTGCCCACCTAAAGGGGCACAGGTACCCTCAATGCACCGGGGCCACGGTGGCGGGAGAGACCCAGCACCACTGGAACTCCCCGCGACCGGGGCTGCTGCCCTGTGGGGATGGTTTTCCGTATGGGAATTACCCAAAGGCTCCTAATTCAGCCAGACGTGGCCGCTTCTCAGCGAAGCCAGCACGGCGCATCCCTTAGAGGAGCCTGCTCTGACCGCTTGCAGGTCTGGAGCGGCTCTCTGGAGCAATCACAAACCACTGCCGGGGGCGTCAGCGGCAAAGCAAAGGGTTTGTTTGTTTTTTTTTTTCCTCTAAACGCACTCCAGAAATGATTATTTCAGCAGGAGTTCCCCCAGACTCAGATAATTTCAGCCCAAGGCCTGCACCGCCTGACTTCGGCAGAGCGATAACAAACGGAAAGCAGGGTGCGCAGTGAATCGCGCCGTCAGCCCCGGCACGGCTCACCCTGACCAAGAGCCTTTGGGAGCCCTGGTGCTCGGGCTAACAGGTACCGGGAGCAAGTAGCCACAAGAGCGACCGAGCGGCGATGCTCGGCGTCTGCATTGCGAGCTCCGGCAAAGCCGGTTACGGAGCGTGATGGAGACGGGGGGAAGGAGCTGCCAGCCCTGTGCTCCTCTCCGGGGCGATGCTCACCCCAGGGCGGAGAAGCGCATTTGCATTTCCCTGTGTTAATGCAGGCATCCAACTGGAAGATGTAGATGTCTTTTTAATGCACCTACATTTGAAGCCTGAATACATAATCTCTCTATTACATGTATACTTTACACACATATAGCCCTACAGAAATAGTGATTTATGCAGCCGTATTACATATGCAGAGGCTTGGGATCCTGTTGCACAGTGGGCAACGATTTCGGTTTTCCATAGCTATTTATTTGCGTAGCAGCAACTGCAGATGATTAATAGAGCGCGCTGCGGTCAGGGCGAGCCCACTGCTGAAATACAGCCCCGCTTCCAGAAGCCGCCACGGCATTAATTATTAACTCTGTACAGGAGATTTGCCACTCTCCCGGCACCAGACGCTAAAATAGTTTCCTACATAAAAGAGCATTAAGTGAAAGCTTGGGTAAAGCCGATCGCTCGGCAAAGTGACGTCCCGCTTTCAAGACCTATTGCTCGGCAGGAAAATTTACAATCCTTTAATTCCATTTACAAGGCGGCAACACAAAAGGGAGCTGGAGACGGAGGCTGGAAGCCGAGAGACCGAAGGGGAAGAATAAAATAAACAGGAGTCCAAGGGAGCCAGGATCAGGCCCCCCCTCTGAAATTCAGCTGCTCATTAAATTCCAGCCGGGATTAGAGGCAGGAAAGCGCTGGGTAAAGATTTCGCTATTGTGCAACGGGAGGTATATTAAGTTATATAGGTTCCATCTTGTCCCTATTCATGACGAACTGTGTTGTATATATCCGAGCAGCTAAGCGTAATTTGCTTATAAATAATTGACTTCTTGGCGATTAAAATCTCTTGAGGGTCTCTCGGTTTATTCACAACAAGCCGCCTCGGCCTGCCGTGCAAATTAGGCCTTTCAAACCTGTCTCATCTCCAACAGAAATGTTATGAAGAGTGATTTTTTTATCCCCCATAATAACCTTCAACTAACCTTTAAACTGAAGTGAATAATTTAAATCTTATTTTCATATCAATGGGGGAGTCAAGCCAAGCAATTATCTTTTATCTGTATACTCTGTCGTCAGAGCAAGGCATAATAAAGTTTTCCCAAGTGGGCAGAGCAGAGCAGCGAGAGGAGGAGAGAGCGGGAGCGCGATGGGATCTGAAGACATTAATGCAACGATGAATTATTCAGTAATGAGTACAAGATCTGCCATAAAGGATCCGCCGGTGCCCGGTGCATGCCACAAATTGCCGGCTGGTCGGTGCAATTAGCGCCGGCGCGGGTGCAGCCCTGCCCGGTGGGTGGCCGGCACCTCCCTGCCCGGGGGAGGCTGGACTGGGCACCACCGCGGGGATGCTGGAGAAAAAAAAGGGAGGAAAAGCAAAAAAAAAATTCCCACCCCCCGCCCCGGCGGCAAAGCCGTCGGGGCTGAAATTCCCCACCGTGCTCATTAAAATTCTGCCGCGTGCGTTTCTCCCCGAGTCCCGCCGGACCATCCATGATCTTTTTTTTTATTAATTCATAAAATACCACACTCGTGATTGAGGCCGCTGATTACAGGAGCGGACAAACACGAGAGCTGGTGAAATATTGCATGTTTCCTACCCAGCCTCTGCGAGTGAAAACACGGCCGTCGCATGAAATATTAATCCCTTCCCTTGGCCGGGGGCAGAGAGGAGCGGGATGGACGGCCGGCGGCGGGGCTGTCGAGCCGTCTGAGCGTGGGGAGAAGCCAGGGAAAAAAGCGAATCATTATTAAACTGCTGCATTGAGTGTCCTTGCTAAACTGCCCGCAGAGTCGTTCCTCCTTAAAGGCTTAAAGTTGGCTTCAACCTGCAGGTGCTGCTGCAGCCGCAGCTGCCCAGTTCTCCCCCCCAAAGCTTAAGGTCTCCAAATGCCCCTGACACTGTAAAAAAGATGCCGGTGCCCATCTCCAGCCTCACCTCTGCTTCCCGGGGGGATTGCCTTCACCTCCCAAGATCCGGCGGCAGAAACACGGATGGGCCAGGATCGGGACCCTCCCAGCTGGCTCCTGCCCCACGTACACAAGCTGCATCCAGCCCATCAGCCCCGGCACCCCGCAAACGTTTGCATTACAGCGGGGAGGCAGGCTGTGAGGGTTTTCCTCTTTGGTTTTGCCACCCACCGCTGGCAGAGGGCTGGGAAACGATGGACAACTCGGGAAAATCCCAGTGGGTAGGAGCCCGGTTACTTGCTGCACAAAACAAGGACCTAGGGCAATAAAAAGCAATATAAGAGAGTGCTGGATGAGATGTCAGGGCAGCTCTGCCACTAAGCATTAAATATCTTCTTGTAATCTTTCCACTTAAACCAATGATTAAACAGATTTAGCAGATGATTAAACAAATAAAGATTAATGAAACAAGCAAAGTAATCAAATCTTTATGGGGAATAGATGCATGATTCAAAACAATATTAGGACAAATTGTCTAAAACTAATAGTGAATGTGTTGCTTTTGCCTAAACAGCATTTGTTATGTTCTCACTTAGTTGCAATCAAAATATTTGCTCAAACCAGGATGGATCTGAAGATCTAAAACACTACCGAGGATTAAAAAAGAAAAAGAAGGTTTTGCAGGATGCCCTGTCCTCCTGGGCCGAGCCGGCAGCCCCTGCCCACCCCATGGGTGCCCGAGGGGCTGCGGGAGCCGACCCCAGGGAGAGCCAGGCTGAGGGCGAGCGCGGCAGGAGCGGCTCGGGATGGTCCCGGGCGACAGCGCGGGATGGGACAGCCGGAGCACGGCCAAAGGGGCCCTGGGACGGGCTCCAGCCCAGCAGCCGCCCGTGCCAGTCCCCCCTAACCAGTTTTATGGGAACCCAAGGCTTTGCTTTCATACATAAGCAGCAGCGGTGGATTTTAGAGCTGTAAGTCTTTTTCTTTCATCAATTTTGCATACAGAAAGATCCTGTTTGCTCTAAACAGTTTTGGTTTTAAAGCCTCCTAAATTTTTGAAATTAAAATAACAAGGCGGGGGGAGACTTTTCCAGACAAACTGTCAGAAGGTTGCAGCCACCAAACGAACATAAACAGAGCTCCACCAGCAGAGCAGGTAATTAAGAGGGGAAGGAAAAGAGGTGCCTAACGCAGGGATAACTCTCACGTTCCTCGGGCTGCAGCACGAGGCAGGCAGGCGTGCACACGTATGTGCCGTGCACACGTATGCGCCGTGCGCACACACACGGCTGCAGCACCCGCAGGTTCTCCCCGGCGGCGGTCCCTGCTGGGACACTGCCGGGACGCCGTGCTGTGGGCGTTGGGGCATCCCCGCATGGATGTCCACGCTGCCCGGCGTTTGCCTTGTCCTTCGGATGATGCTCTTAGACAAAACAACCCCATTCAGCATCACGGGATAGAGCGGAATGGTTTAGCCTACGCTCCGAAACCTTGTCTACATTGGGGGAAAATGGGGTGGCCACTTTAACAATAATCGTGCAAGTCCCTGTTTCAAAAAATAGCATCATGATGCACTGGGGAGGGACGTGGGGAGTTCTTCACGTCCTGGTGAGAGATCAGATCCCCCGCTCCGGGCCAGACTCGCAGTTAAGTGCAGAAACAGCTTCACGTCGCTTCCCTTTGGCCTCGTGAGATGGAGGTGTGCATCCTTGCTTCTGGGGTCCCCCCAGCCTACCCTCCCGACCGCCCTGCCCTAAGCGCGATGGCAAAGGGTTGAAAGTGGAAGAAAGCCCCCAAACCCGCCCGCCCCGGCCTCCTGCGGGGATGCTCGGCTCAGCCCCCACTGCCCTCGCTCCAGCGCGGCTGCTCCATGCGGCGGGGAGCGACCCGATGGCCGTGCCCCGGGGCCGAGGCCATGCGCAGCCCCTGCTACGGACATGCCTTCCAGCTGCAGTGCTGCTACTGCTCGTCTGCCGCCGCTGAGCTGCTTCTCTCCTCTGCAGAAACTGCTAGTTCTTTGCCACGCGGTGCACGTCTGTGAACAGGGAACACAAGCTCCTTCGGTGTTGGTTTCCCAGGTTTCTGGTCCGGGAATACTCTGTGTCTCCACCAGGACCCTCTCAAACACCCCGACGTGCAGGGGCGGCAGCGACCCAGGACCAGAGCAGCAGCGAAGCTGCATCCCCTCCCGCCCAGGCCGGCCCATGCAACGTGCCCGGCTCACGCAGGTCGTTAGCGCCACTGCTGTTAGTGCCAGTGCCTCACCGGGAAGGCATTTTCTGCTGCAAAACGCCCGGCAGCCTGACAGCCGTCACACGCACTCCTGGGACAGCGCTGGAAACACTGCTGCCATAACGGAGTTTATTCTTGCTGTTAACTTGGAAAATAAACATCTCGTGCTACTCGCAACGTTTCCCTTCCCACGCCTGACATTAATGGTAACAGCAAAACCACCCACCACGAATTCAGCCCCTGGTACCAGGGTGCCGGGCACAGCGATGGGACCCGTCCTCTCTTAGGGCACTTCAGCACACGAAG
Organism: Scopus umbretta; assembly: GCA_013400535.1. Lineage (NCBI taxonomy): Eukaryota > Metazoa > Chordata > Aves > Pelecaniformes > Scopidae > Scopus > Scopus umbretta. The sequence goes on along the minus strand of VZTL01055164.1, from coordinate 53,000 downwards.
GGATGCAGCTGAGCAGAGCCGAGAAGGGGCACGACTCTTCCAGACTTCAGGCAAGGCAGCCATCCACCATGTACAGGAATCGTGCTGTCAGGCCAACAGCCCCCAAATGAGCCCATGGGTACGAGCCGTGCTCCGCATCAGCCGGTGCTGCGCGCCTGTCCCTGCCTACCACCATCACTGGCTTCCTCCTAAAGCACAGCAAGCATCACCATCATGCGCTGCAGGAACAGCCACTGAAGAGCCCAGGTATCTCTTTTCTCCTGTCTTCAGCTGAAAACAAAGCCAAGAGGAGCCAAGTGGAGCAGAGAGCTCATTTTGTAACCACACGCCTCTTCACCATCACGCTGTACCCCGCTGGGAGGTTTCTGTAGCTGAGCCACGAGCTCCTTCGGTGGCAAGCCAGCAAGGGAGATGCCAGAAAACCCCCAAGCGTGGATGGTGGCCGTGACGTTCAGCTTCTACAGCTGGAGCAAAACCCCTTGTCAGCCAGCTGCAAATCCACACTTGAACTACAAACCCCCCCGCAGGGCGCTCTTGCAGAAGACACCAGCGCAGGCGGCTGGACATCACGCCAGCGGCTGCTGGGCTGCGCCTCGGATGCTGACAGCAGCCTTGACCTTGCTGAGAGGAGAATGAAGAGCTGGAGCCGAAGGGCTAGAGGGGAGGGCAAGGCGGCAGCAGGGCGGCTTGCTCCAACACGATCCGCTGCCCGTCCTCATCCCCTGCAACGCTGCCTGCGATGCGTGGCAAGTCGGCCACCAGCCAGACCTGGGCCAGCCACCGCGGCAGCGTGGCCAGCACCGCGCAGCGCCTCTCGCTCCCGACACCGTGGACTCTCCTTCCGTTGCCACCAACAAGCCCAGGTGCTGTCTGTCCCGCAGATCCCACTGGAAACAGCTCCGGCTGCCCCAGGTGGTAGCAGAGGGGACAGGGTGCCCATCCTATGCAGGGAGCACTGCCGCTGCCGGACCCCATCCCCCTGTCCTCCTGTCCCTCTGTCCCCCCCAGCTGGGACGGAGAAACCCCAGGGTAATCTGCTGCTGCAGGGCAGAAGCGGCAGCTCCCATGGGACGTGCATGTCCCGACCCCTCGCCATCCCCTGCAGCAGGGCGAGGGCAGGACCGGGTGCCGGACGGCATCGTTACAGCAGGAGAAATAAGGATTTGGCATTCGCGCTGCTCCCTGCAGCCCCCGGCCGAGCCTGCATCCCCGTCCCTCGTGGGCCGGGAGCAGCCCCTGGTGCGCCCAGCTTCGGTTCAGACCCTGGCTGACCTTTCCATTTAGCCGATGCCACTGCTCTGCTTTGGCAGCAAGCGGAGATTTACATTCAGCAGCTGCAGCAAGAGAATCCAGCGAGTCCATGACATGAATTACAAGTCTCCCTCCCCCAAGGAAAGGCTGGAGCCAGCTCAGCATCCCTCC